>LPNX010833771.1:209807-227307 GCA_001517045.1 Pseudotsuga menziesii
CCCTCAATACAAGGAAATATATTTTTTAGGATTTTAGGAGTATTCAAACCCCCAATATGAATGGATGTGATATAATATTTCCTTGCTAGTGAACCTCCCATGTGTAACAGTTGTATCTTATTATTCTTTTCAATGAGATTTGATTCTGTAGAATTAGTATTAAATTAATTATATTTTGTAGATTCTTAATCTTGAAAGAATGGTATAGTTAAGTAAACAAACTTAATTTATTTGATGTGATTAAATATATATGATAAAAAAAATATGCTGCCACCTAGAGAATCTATTGAGGAAATTTGCTTATGTTACATATGGTATCAGAGCATGAGTTACAAACACTCAGGATTATTTGGGCTCATTCGGAGGAAACGAATACAAGTTAGTTGAACAAGCAAAGGGACTACATCTATAAGACGCATTGCATTTGCAAGGATCGACAAGAGGTAACCGGTAATTCATCTTTGAATGGAAAATAAGTATTTTGCTGCAGAATTATAATGCCATAGCATTGTCTATATGTGAGCATTGTATGTGTTTCATTATATATCTGAATGATCTTTTATGGGTAAATACTAGTCAATTAATATCTCCTCATACTCTACAATTAGTTTCATTGAAGGAAAAGAAAGTAATCGTTAAAATGATTGAAATAGTTAGACTATTGGAGTTAAGAATTTATGAAATAGGTTCTTGTAAAATGGATTAAAAGAGTATATGGAAAGTCATCCTTGTTGTGAATGTTTAAAAGGTAAAATACTAAACTGAGGACCTCTCCTAAATCTGTTGATTTGGTAGTTCGATTTAAAATGTTAATTACCCTTCTCTATGTTTCTTGTTATTCTTGAAAGTAGATACCTTTCGGTTTCAACAATCAATCTAGTCAGTATGGTTGATACATTTTGTTGACTTTATATAACTAATTGAATTTGATTGACCCAATTGTTAGGATTTCCAAAGATGAGATTCTGATGGATAAGCTAAGCAATTGCTTGGATTTGTTTGAAAATACAGTAAAGGAGGAGTCAACGTGAATACAAATCTAAGTGATGTATTTAATATTCTTTTAGTTATGAAGGAAGCATATTTATGTTGATGTTAAGATTTTTCATTAATAGAAATTTTATTACATTACAGGGGTATCAACTAGGAATTATGGGTTTGTTTCGTAAGAAAAAATGATATCTCATCAGAAGTATAGACTTGCTAGACTAAGGTATCTAGATTCTTTTTAAACAAAGGAATTAACTTTAATTGGTTTACTTGGACATTCAACTGGTGTGAGGTTTCCTATGACTTGGAAATTGTCAGGTTAAAAAGAAGAATATTTGGTAGGAGTCTCCTTGTTTGATGTTGGTATGTCATTGAATATGATAAGTGATTATAAAACTAATGTGTGACATTGGAGAATGCTTCTACCCTTGCTTGTCAATTCAACAAAAGGATAATGATTACTTAAAATGTATACATGTGTATTCTAAGTAGTTAATAGGATGCTTATGATGAAAATGCATGATTTCAATTTATATATTTCTTAATTCCAGTGCTCTTTAATATGGATTTCATGAGATATCGAGTGTAATACAAATATGTGTGATTACAAGTAAACTTGTACCTTGGCATATGAATGTCATATAAAAAGGAGATATGTGGTCACCCTTATAAAGGTATGTGTTTATCTTTATAAAGGTATGCAAGTATATATGTAGACAATTTGTTGTTACTTACATAGTATTAGAATGTACAAAGAAAAGAGGTTATCCTGAATTGTTAAGTGGTCAAGAAAACTATTGTATTAAGAAGGGTGATTTCTTAATATTATGCTTAGGGAAATAGTTTCTTACAAAAGTTGATTTTTGTTACACAAAGTGGTACTAAAAAGTGAATTTGGCAGATGGTCAATATTCTTGGAACTTGCTGAAAGACAAGAGCACAATATATTATTCATGGTAAGAATATGGTAAGAATATTAATAAATATTAAGGACCCATGAACAGATATATTAAAGCATGAGTAAGAAACCAGGTGAACTTATTTGATGTTATTTTGTTGCATGTTTTAATTATCAAATCTGCAAGAAACAATAAATGATTGATGTTTAAAATAACTTTCCTAGAATCAAGCATGAAGGATTGAGGGGAAAATAATCTCTCCTTTGGGTGAACATCAAGTGGAAAATTTGAGGATCCAACTCTACTTTGCTAACATATATTTTCCTGGACTCAAGTAGGAGGCTGGGTGGAAAATAAACTTCCTGGACTCAAGCGAGGAGGCTTGAGGGGAATTTTGAGAGAGTTTGTGATATAAATGGAAAGACCTAGGCACAAAGTTTGAAATTTGGAAAACATGACGTTGTTTGATGGTTTTGAGGGGAAAATGTTTTACTAGCAATCAAAAGGGAGAGTAACATCAAAGTTTATCCATTAAGTCCAATTGGTTTCAGCAAATCGAGAGAGAGTTCTGTGTTTAGCACAAAATTGTAAAGATGAAAAACTCAAGGTAGAGTCTGTTGATTAACAAAAGTGTTTTTCTGGAAATTTTTCATCTTCATGGTGTAACAATAAAACCCATAATTAAAGATTTTCTTAGGAACTAGACTGTTGAATTTCTTAATGTGTGAATATTATGAATACTTGAAAAAAATTCCCTCAAGGGAAATGATGAATGATAATTTTTAAAGGCTACTGCTTAAAATTATGTGAAATAAATGATGCTAACTTGTGAATGAAGGAGATGTCTATCTCAAGTTGAGGACTAGTTAAAGCATCCAAGTACTAGAGGTAAAAGACGTCCTCCAAAAAGATAAGTAAATCTTAATGACTTATGAATTATTTTGAGAGTAATACTGTATTAGGTCTTCTTATGATGATGAAAGCACAAACAAAGGCTAAAATATTTTCTAGGAATTGCAAATGTTATGTTGCAGAAAGGACTTGTTGTTTATGTCTTAAGTTGGATTATGAATTAATGACTTGTTTACTGAATAAATTTTGGAAGACGTGGTTTTTGTTGCACAAAAGTGCAATTTATGAAGGATAAAAGCATGCGGGAATCACAAAATATTGAAGATGATCAAAACAAATATGAAAAAGGGAACAAAAGATAAACTCAAGTGTGGAAGAAAAACCGTTAAAAAGCATGAGCACTGAGGATGGTGTTAAATCTAAGGGGGAAAGAATGTAACATCCCTTCAGTACGAGACCAAAAAAGACAAAGTATAAGTAAAAATCATGTAAGTACTAATCCTAGTCTCACGAAATTATAGATGATCTTTATAATGCTAGGAGACTAAAAGCGTGCATGACAAAAGTGATGATTGGGGACAAATCCACTAGGGGGAGAGGTTAATGGCTACCAGATCCTTGAGAACATAAGAGTAACTATGACAAGTAAAACTTGTTGATATTATATATGCAAACAATTCATAAAAGATGTTTTATGGAAATAAAATAACCTCCACAAGGAGAGGTCACTTCCACCTCACAATAATTAGAGTATTGAAAGGTAAAAGAAGATATTATTTCATTTTCATGGAAGATTAAATATATAATAATGAAAGAACCTTGATAATATATATATTTTGGAGAGGAATTTTATTAGTATATGTATACCTAACATTACTACATATGCTTTATGTAGTATTGTATGAGGATGAGCCTACTTAACAAGTTTGAAACTTGTCGAGAACTAAAAAACTCTTACCGCAAATTTCCTACTAGTTTAAATATATATATTTCTAGAGTGGATTTTTACAATACATGAGGGATACCAAATCTAAAGCGTTAGTGGGTCCTTTGTCATGCAATTCCTCCTTCAAGAAAATCATGGAATTTGTTCCCTTAGGATGAAGGTTGGTGTAACTTTTTCCACCATTTTTCCTTCTAGAAGAAAACATGTAAGCAACGTTTGACCCTTTTTCACCTTTGTGTATCTAGAGGGTTTTGTCTTTTAAGAGAGATGGTTTGGATCAAGAATACACATAGTTGGAGTTTTTCGATGTCCATGATCCTAGTCGACGATGTCGGTCTCCAATCATTTTGATAAACGGATGAAGGGAAGAATAATTATTGTGACATCCATATGCTAGAGATCGTTTTTTGTTTTTATCTATTTAAGAATCCGAATTAGTTTTTGCTAAAGATCATTGTACGTTTGGACTATAAATATCAGATCCTTTTTCGTTATATTTTCCTTTTCTAAATGCTTGATCGTTGTGTATTTATGTTAAAAGAACAAGATCCATTCGAATGTGAAACAACTTTGTTGTGTGTTAAAAGGACCATATCCATTTGATTTGGTGAAAGCGTTGTGTATTGGTGTTTTGAATTTTAAAATAACGAATCCAAATTCGGGTTACCAATGATTGATTTCTTCCTTAGACTATTCTCTAAGATCCATTTCCCATGAAAACCTTCAAAACTATTTTATTTTTTTCCTTAGATATTTAGCTTATGAGCAGTCGTTCCACATTTCCTACTGAATTTTCTAATTTACTATATATATATATATATATATCCCAAATTATGATTTCAGATAACTTGAATAAGTGTGAATGAAATTGTAGGATTTCATTTTACAGAAATGTAAACATGTCTATTGCATTTTCCAAACCAATGCTTAAATATGTAACTCAAGATGTATACCAATTTTAAGGGAAGTTTATTGGTAATTATTGAACTTCTCATTGATTATCAATATGGTGACAAAGAACACTACCTAGGTTTGTGGTTAGAACCCGATTAAATGTGTCTATTCTTAACAGCTCTATGCCCTACCTCTAGTTAGGTTGATGTTCACTCTAGATCTATAACTCTGTTTAGGGAACATCTTCCGAGAATAATTACTTTAACACACATCTTATTTCTTTTCTTTTAGTTATAATAAATGATGATGAGGATTTATAAGTATCCACTTTTCCATCCTGGAGGATACCTACAAATTGATAGAGTGATCCGTCGATATTATTTGTTGCAATCGAGAGATACCTTTACCAAAACGAGTCACTACCTCCAATTTTTGTCTATCTTTTGTTTTAATATTTAATTTTAATAATGGGAAATGAGACTCTTAAGACTTGTTCTTTTGGTTTCTGTTGAATCAATAACATATGACATATTATGTGCATTTATGAAGGCGTGAGGTGCTAAATGCCTTTTGGTTAAAGGAAATAAAAATCCAAAGTGTGTGTGATTTCAGAGCTCTGAGAGAATAAATCTATTTGCTGATCAGTCTAAAAAAACCAGCCGCATCATTCAAAGAATTGATTACATCTTTTCATGACTGCCTATTATTTAGATGTGAAGAAGTTGGATGTCTCCAAATGCATTTTTATACTCTTTGGATCTGCATATAAACATTTATGACTGAAATTTAAATTCATTACTGAAGAGCTCGGCTCATTTCAATCTTTAAAAGGATTAGCATGCTTATTAATTAGTTGCTAAGTGAATGTAGAAATAATAGATCAATGCTATGAGAAATGATTCTAAGAAGAAGCACAGGAAATAGATCTCGCTACTAAGAATTCTCACAAGCATACACAGGAAAAATAGAGAGAAGAAAAGAGACTGAATCACATGAATGAAGAGATGAATATTGGTGTGTATCCATCCATTGAATAATGATGAATAATAGTGTACATAAATAGTACATCCCTCATAGGAAAATCTAATTGTATGGAAACAACTCATAAAGCTCAAAAAGGCTGACTTACCAAAATATAGCAAAACCCCCATAGGTGGATAAAGCACTTACTAAATCTATCAAGGACCTCACGAGTTGGAAAAAGAATGAGTGAGTTGTCAAGGATATGGGAATAACATGCTAATAATAGAAAATAGAGAAAACTAATGGAGGATGGGTTGGAAACAAAAGATCCCAGTTTCCTAGTTGACTAGCTTTTATCTTATCCATAGAAAAGCAGGAAAAGTAGAAAAAGCAGAATAAAGCAGAATCTACTGTAAAGTCTTGTATACTAATGCTAGATGGTCAAAAGGTGGTCAAAATCAACCCAGAATTGGAAATAAATCATTCCTAGGATATAGATGGCATGTATTGACTTTAAGGTGCAAGTGGATGCCAACTAATTAAGCTAGTGGGTGAATAATTAATCAAATAATGATTAATTATTTTATCCTAAGTTGTGAGTGGGTTTAATATATTCCTACACCCCCCTATAAGTCTGACTTTATGATGGTATGACAAAAAATATGGATGCATATGGATGCATATAGGGCCTAGCAACAAGGTTATGGTCACCCTTTAACAATTATTATGTCCAGAAAAGTGAGGAAAGAGGCAAAACCACATGGGGAAAATCCTCCCTCAGGATAGGACAAGGCACAAAATTTGAAATAATATGTCTTCAACATATCTTCATCTTCACTTTAATGAGCTGACTGAACTGCTTCTAGATGAAGGACTTTTTGAAGAAATCATGAACTCCATGATCATGCGCTGGAGTGTAGAACCTACAAGAAGGAAGATGAGAGACTCCTTGTATATCATCAACTGATGAAGTAGGAGCACTATCTGAATGATTCTTTCTACTATCAAACTCTAATCTATAGACATAATCTGAAATGGAAAAGAGATCTATGCATACTCCTTCCCAAAGAGTACAAAAGTTAAGGCAATTTATTTCACACCCAATTCCCTGAATAGCTGTGAAATTGTGATGTGAATCACATGTCAATATTCCAATATGATGTAGCACCTATATAGATATGATATGAGGCTGATAAAACTCTGATATATCATAAATAGTAGCATATGGAACAGCAAGGACAAAGGCTTTAGTGGCTCCATGAGGATATAGGGCTAGACTAGGAAAATTATGAGAAACTGGGGAAAACTGATAGGTGTAAAAATATGAATGATGGATGGGAATAAGATCTGAACCATAAGTGTTTAGAACAGATCCAAAAATGTTTAATATCAATCCATATATGACTAAGGTCATGGATAACCAGCCACTGAAAGTTAGGAAAGACTTCAAATCATGTATGATAAATATCACTGCATAAGATACCAATGAGGAATCAGCTAGTGAGCTTGGGATTTGTATAGTTTTTGGATTATTCAGAGGTACGGTAGATGGTATGGATGGTAGTATTATATTTCTATCAACCTGCAAATATGCTTCTAAATCAGAATCCAAAGGATCACATATAAGCATATCAATACACTCATGGGAATACACTGGTAATAAATCCTCTGTATGAAAGGAGGAAAGAATGAGATGTTCACAATCTTCAAGAAGGCTCTGAGTATTGATGCCAAGAAAAAAGGAGGATATGCTGAAGAAAATGAGATCAATTAAGGTAAGTGGTATGACACAAATAAGGCTTGATGTGGCTAAGCAAACATCCTATAAGTCACTGGATTGTGCACCATCAATGAGAGAGGTATGCAAGAGGTGCAAAGAATCTGGCACATAGATCTCAGAATCTAAGATAGGATATTGAGAGAACAGTGAATGGGTTATAGGATCATAATCAATATCATTAGCAGCTCCATATGTTACTTATTTTTCATCAATAGTATCACAAGAAGAAAAATCACCTTCAAGAGACACAGAAAAAGATGGCTCTTCAATATTTGCTTCTTCATTGAAGGAGGAAGCATTCGAATCAAAGAGGGCAGTAGCAACATGAACTGTATGAGAAAATTATTTGTCATGATCAACTTCATCAAATAATTTGGAGGCCAAGAAATCTTGAGAAAGAGAACAAGAGGAGATGCTAGGTTCGCTCCATGCTTCATCTTCAATTTCCTGCAAGCCAAAAGCTTTGTCCAAAATTTTACAAAGCTCAAATGGAAATTCAGCAGAATCTATGAGATGATATATATTTGGAGACATTCCTAAACACATAATTCCATAAGCTCTATCACAATTATTTATCCAATCAATCTTCTCTTCATAAGAGCAGGTTCACTCAATGCACCATTGGAGACATCAAAGAGACATTGCCTCTTCAAGTATGCACTCATCTTTTGATTCCAATCAGCATAGTTAAAAGGAGATAGTATAGAAACTTTTGAATCCATATTGAAGTTTTTGATATGCTCTAAGAGATACTCTCTGCAATCTGCAAAACAAACTAGGAGAAAATCGTGTAAGCTAGACAAGCTCTTCTTCAGAGAGAGATAGGAGGCTAGAAGTGCTCCTCAACTCTGTAGAACTTGATCAAACTTGTAGATATAATACCATGTATAAATAATAGATCAATGTATGATAAATTATGCTAATAAGAATCACGGGAAATAGATATTTCTACTAAGAATTCTCACAAGCATACACAGGAAAAATAGAGAGAAGAAAAGAGACTGAATCCCATGAATGAAGAGATGAATATTGGTGTGTATCCTTCCATTGAATAATGATGAATAATAGTGTACATAAATATTACATCCCTCATAGGAAAATCGAATTGTATGGAAACAACTCATAAAGCTCAAAAAGGATGACTTACCAAAATATAGCAAAACCCCCATAGGTGGATAAAGCACTTACTAAATCTATCAAGGACCTCACGAGTTGGAAAAATCATGAGTGATTTTTCAAGGATATGGAAATAACATGCTAATCCTAGAAAATGGAGAAAAACTAATGGAGGATGGGTTGGAAACAAAAGCTCCCAGTTTCCTAGTTGACTAGCTTTTATCTTATCCATAGAAAAGCAGGAAAAGCAAAAAAAGCAGAATAAAGCAGAATCTATTGTAAAGTCTTGTATACTAATTTTGGATGGTCAAAAGGTGGTTAATATCAACCTAGAATTGGAAATAAATCATTCCTAGGATATAGATGGCATGTATTGACTTTAAGGTGCAAGTGGATGCCAACTAATTAAGCTAGTGGGTGAATAATTAATCAAATAATGATTACATATTTTATCCTAAGTTGTGAGTGAGTTTAATATATTCGTACAGAAAAAAGAATTTAACCTTTAATAAAATGATCCCCTATGAATAAAATATATGTAGAAATATCTCTATGATTACCCTATAAGAAAAGTCAGGGAAATTTAAATGTATGTTACTATCTTAGGTTGAAGTATGAAAAAACGAAGTAGACATGTCAATCCTTTGTAACATTACAAGATTGGTTATCTTTTGAAGTGGGTAACATTTGATAGGAGTCGGTTATATAATAATTATTTATTATTTCTATTAAAATAAAGAGGAATACGTATGAATAAAAGTAGGAAATATTTATGATTTCCTTTTTAAATAATGAGCAACGAACCTTTTTATAAGTTTTACAACTTAGAAGTCAATTCTATTATTTAGGAATGATTTATTCTTTATACGATAAAAAGTTGAGAGAGTTTTACTAAAAGTTAAGAGAGATATACCTTTTTACAATAAGATAAAGTTCAAAAATGCATAATCTTTTTTGTATTAGTACTATGTTGAGTGTCCAAGGGCCTAAATATTTATGAAACTAAAATTAGTTGTTGAGGATAAAATCCATTTGATAGCAGTGGTTATGAAACTAAAGGTCGTGTTGAGGAATTTATCCACTCTTCCAAGCTTATTGGATTCATCTACCAACTCGGGGGTGGATTTAGATGAATAAACATATGTTAGATGAAGACTATGGTTGGGAGGAAAGCCGTAGACATGCTTTTAGTCGTCTAAGGTAAAAAAGGTATCTGTAATGGTTAGCTTGTTTATAGGATTTAATTTATCTTGGTTATATGTTTATTATGAAGCTTATGTTCTTGGATTTATAGGATGATATATATAGTACTAATATGTATGTTGAGTTACATGACTTGAAGTGTTTGTTGCAGAGGTTGTGCAAGGCATTGAGATAACTCTTGGGAGACATTGTAGGGTAAATCAGTTGTAAATGTCCATACTTTAGTTAGTTGCTTTTATCATATAAAGTATATCTAACCTTGTTGTTTGTTCCACTGAAGAGACACATGTGTCATCTGATGGCTGTACCGAGGAGTACAAGTACAAGTATGGTACCTTGTTATGAAGGGTGTTAACTACAATTAAAATATAGGATTAATGTGTAATCCTTATCTCATTCAAATGATAGTCTCATGACTAATGTAACGGTTGTATCTTATTATTCTTTTCAATGAGATTTTCTTGTGTATAATTAGTATTTAAAGTAATTATATTTTGTAGATTATTAATCTTGAAAGAATGGTATAGTTAAGTAAAAACTTTTAATTTATTTGATGTGATTAAATGTACATGATAAAATAAAATAAAATTATGCTCCAACCTAGAGAATCTATTTAGGAAATTTGGGTATGCTACAATAATAAACTCAAGCATGTGGGGCATTATGCTTTGCCTATTATATGTTGAACTTAACTATTGTAATAGAAATATATTGTATGGACATGTGGACCTACTCCTATGAGTGAAATTTTTGTATAACTCCATTATTCTTGTTGCATATATGATTATATTCAAACATGCAAATTTCAAAACAAAAGTTGGCTACATGTGATAAACCACATAGGTGATAAACCGCACAGGCGATTTGCGTTTCAGCATTTGGAGGTCGATTTGGAGGTGGTTGTGGAGGTGGCTTGGCTCCAATGGCAGGTAACTACTAATATATATTACAAATTGTTTTCAATTCTTTATTTTTTTTGTTAATTTCATAGTTTTTATAATTGTTTAAAACAAATTTAATAAAAAAATTGAATTAAATCAAAGAATGATAAATTAAAAAAATTTGTATTTTGTTGTTTAAATCTTAACAGATAACATAAATGAGCAAGATAATGTGGAAAATGAACCCACTAATATCCAAGAACCTAACCCAAACATGAACCCAAACCCAAACCTGGAGGGCGAAGAAGACCAAAACTCACAGATTCTGGCGCGTTTGGTGTCATTGAGGCGCCTTAGCTCATCTATTATAGGGGGGATCATTTGAGACAATCTTTAGCCAATGCATTGGACACAATAACAAACACAATTTCCAATGCCCAAGGAGCTTTGTACAACATTATCTCGTACAGAGAATCCAAGAGGAAATACTACTCTAATGGTTTGAGTTATAAAGACATCAAAGACCTAAAGATTACAAAAGACCAATTATTTTCATTATTCTGGGACCTTAGCAACGGATTGGTTCCACCCACCAGTCGAGCACACATTTCCATAGACTGGTGCATGGAACAAAATATAAAGGCAAATTGGATGGATCATTGGTATATGGTCTTTGATGAAGACCCTCATGGGAGTAGGGACATCCCATTTTACTTCCTTAGGAAGTTGTATGCAGAATTCATCCTAGGGAAACATGTTAACTATTTTGATAGCTTAGGATTCTAGGGTGTTGTTCATGGGATGCCCCAAGATATGGAAGGGGCCAAGACGGATCCTAACTGTGTGCCACACCCTCCACGCATAGCAAAACCCCCTCGGCTATATCCTCCTATGGGTCCTGTGATTGAGGATACACATGAGGCCTTATTTGACTTGGAAGATACATTGCTTCAGCATGGGACTGATGTCCAAGGCAATGTAGGCCATGGGGTTGGAACTTATAAGGCCAGCCCATTGCACACTAAGGATCCATCTACATATCACACAGGAGACATAGAGCATTCAGAGCGTCATGTTACTCCACACCCTTGCACATCATGTGGAGGCATATGCTATAGCCCTACTTCAGACTTTCATGATGATGGATTACTTTGATTTGTAAGTAAAACTCATTATTTTCATATTATATTTTTTTTCATATCACAATTTTCAATTTTTTCCCAATTTATTTCTATTTAATTATCTAACAAATTATGTGAACAAATATACAATTGGTGTCCCATGGCACACCAGATTCTCATAGTTCGTCGATTAGTGTTGAGAACATTGATGTTGCTGTCAATATTGCATCTAGGTTTGATTCTTCACCATTAGCAGTAAGAACTATACTTGTTAATTTGTCAACTTTATTTACATATTTATAGTAGATATTGTAACATTCAATACATCCTAATTTTGATACAATATGTTTTATGCAGGGTGATCAGGATGAGTACATTGAATCTTAGCCTAGTCCCTCTCATGCAGAGGTAGATTCCCAGACACAGGTATTATTTTAAATATGCTTTTAATTATGTTTCGCTTTCTTTGGAAAAATCATTTTTCGTTCATCATGTATATGTCTCGTTTTCTTTGTATTATCTAACATTGACATATGTTATGTTATGTAGGGATCCATTGAGCCATTGGTGCTTGAAGAGCACCAAAGTGAGGTTGTTGTCGACCCACCTCTTCCCCCCTGCTAGGTACATGTATGTTTCTCTTTCTTTGAAAACATCATATTTTGTCCATGTAGTATATATGTCTATGATTCTTTTTATTATATGAATTTAACATATGTTATTTTATGTAGGCTTCTATTGAGGCACCGGTTCTTGAAGAGCACCATATTGATGACCCACCTATGACAAGACAGCGGGTACGTTTATGTATCTCTTTCTTTTATTTGTGATTTTAATGATTCAACATGTACTTTTTTTATTTTTGGAAATTGTCTAATTATATCTTTATCCTTTTGTACGTAGGAACATGAGTTTGATGAATATGTCCAAAAAGCAAGCTTCTTTGCTAGTACAATTAGAAGTCTTTTCCTCTCGTTTCTAGTTAATCGATCCACTGGTTACACACCTCCTCACGTCCCCTAGGTATATTTATACATTGCAACTCTTGCTTATATTGCTTTTTGTATATGCAAGTATCTTTTTCCTTCTTGCCCCCATTGATATGTCTCTTTTTATTTGTATTATCTGACATTGACATATATGTTACTTTATGCATGAATCTATTGAGATAGTGGTGCTTGAAGAGCACCAAAACGAGGTTGTTGTCAACCCACCTCTAACGAGCCAGCAAGTAAGTTTATGTATCGCTTTCTTTGTATGTTTATGTATGGCTTTCTATGATTTGGTGCTTTCTCTTTTTACGTTTTTGTACGTTTATGTATCGCTTTGACATATGTTACTTTATGTAGGAATCTATTGAAATAGTGGTGCTTGAAGAGCACCAAAGCGAGGTTGTTTTCGACCCACCTCTTCCCCCCCCCCCCCCCCCCCCCCCCCACCAGGTACATGTATGTTTTTCTTTCTTTGGAAACAACATTTTTCGTCCATGTAGTATATATGTCTCTGATTCTTTTTATTATTTGAAATTGACATATATGTTACTTTATGCAGGCTTCTAGTGAGGTATCGGTGCTTGAAGAGTACCAAATTGGTGACCCACCTCTGACGAGCCAGCAGGTATGTTTATGTATCGCTTTCTTTGTACGCTTGTGTATCGCTTTCCTTGATTTGGTGCTTGAAGGGACCCAAATCGGTGACCCACCTCTTCCCCCCCAATGTACATGTATATTTGTTGAAATTGGCATATATATATATTTTTATGCATCTTTATAGTGAGCAAGTGGTGATTGAAGAGCACCCAATCAAGGTCGCTGCTAGTGAGGCACCACGACCCACCATTACTTACTCATGTACAATAAGTAAAAATTTTATATTGGTTTCGAATTTGAACAAATGTACATTGAATTTTTATAGGTTGGTTAATTGACTTACAAAATTTGGTTTTTCTGCAGTCTCCACTAATGCAACATATCCCTCTTGTTCAGCGATGGGGATCACCACTGAGCACTCGAAAAAGAAAGCTAGACTTCTTCGAAGACATTGACAGTGGCATCGAAAGGGGGGATAACTAGAATAAATGTATAGGGGGGATACATAGATGTAACCTTTTGTTTTTATACACAGAGATGTACATTTTGATCCACTATTTTGTATTATGTCCATGTGGCATGCCAATTTTTGTAACATTATTTCTATACATATATAATATAAAGCAAGGTTGAAATTTATACATATATGGTTGACTTGATCTTGGAACATGATATGGTTGACTTGATATTGGAACATGATATCTGTGGTTCACCTATGTGATATAATGATATGTGTGGTTCACATGTGTGCTAACTTATGAATTTCCAGTAATTAAAGGAGTAATTTATGACTCGTCAACTTTTTAACATTATGGCTATCCTCACCTTTTTAACATCATAACCATACCATACACTACCTAAATTACATACACTAACATCATAAAACTAATTCATGCATGCATGTGTAATATACCATATCATACCCTACAATACCCTATGATACTAACATCATACCATACTAACAAACAATAACATACCATAACATAACATACTAACATCATACCATACTAACATACCATACCATTGTAATATACCATACCATACCCTACAATAATAACATCATACCCTACAAACCCTAGTTGGTTTTCAATATGTAAATTCCTCCATGTGTTTCTAGTTCCATATCATAACTTGTAAAGAGGTCACTAAACCATAGTTCCATGTCATAACTTGTCAACCCTAGTTATACCATGCAAATTGGTGTTCACGAAACTCTAGTTGGTTTCCAATTTGTACATTTCCATGTGTATCTAGTTCTATCTCATAACCTATAAAGAGGTCACTAAACCCTAGTTCCATGTCATAACTTGTCAACCCTAGTGATAGCATGTAAATTGGTGTTCACGAAAGCCTAGTTGGTTTCCAATTTGTACATGTCCATGTGTTTCTAGTTCCCTCTCTTAACTTGTAAATTGCTCACTTAACCCTAGTTCCATCTCATTATTTGTAAACCCTAGTGATAGCATGCAAATTGGTGTTCATGAAACCCTCATTGGTTTCCAATTTGTACATGTCCATGTGTTTCTAGTTCTGTCTCATAACTTGTAAATTTCTCACTAAACCCTAGTTCCATGTCATAACTTGTCAACCCTAGTGATAACATGCAAATTGGCGTTCATGAAAGCCTAGTTGGTTTCCAATTTGTACATGTACATGTGTTTCTAGTTTCGTCTCATAACTTGTAAAGAGCTCACTAAACCCTAGTTCCATCTCATAACTTGTCAACCCTAGTGATAGCATGCAAAGTGGTGTTCATGAAACCCTAGTTGATTTCCAATTTGTACATGTCATTGATGTGTTTCTAGTTCCGTCTCATAACTTGTAAAGAGCTCACTAATCCCTAGTTCCATGTCATAAAGGAAGAATTTATGACTCATCAACTTTTTAACATCATAACCATACCATACACTACCTAAATTACATACACTAACATCATAACACTAAGTCATGCATGCATGTGTAACATACCATATCATTCCCTACAATACTCTATGATACTAACATCATACCATACTAACATATAATAAAATACTCTACAATACCCTATGATACTAACATCATACCATACTAACATACAATAACATACCATAACATAACATACTAACATCATACCATACTAACATACCATACCATTATAATATACCATACCATACCCTACAATACTAATATCATACCCTACAAACCCTAGTTGGTTTTCAATATGTACATACATCCATGTGTTTCAAGTTCCATGTCATAACTTGTAAAGAGGTCACTAAACCATAGTTCCATGTCATAACTTATAAATCCTAGTGATAGCATGCAAATTGGTGTTCATGAAACCCAGTTGGTTTCCAATTTGTACATTTCCATGTGTTTCTAGTTCCGTCTCATAACTTGTGAAGAGGTCACTAAACCCTAGTTCCATGTCATAACTTGTCAACCCTAGTGATAGCATGCAATTTGGTGTTAATGAAACCCTAGTTGGTTTTCCAATTTGTACATGTCCATGTGTTTCTAGTTCCATCTCATAACTTGTAAAGAGCTCACTAAACCCTAATTTCATGTCATAACTTATCAACCCTAGTGATAGCATGCAAATTGGTGTTCATGAAACCCTAGTTGGTTTCCAATTTGTACATGTCCATGTGTTTCTAGTTCCCTCTCTTAACTTGTAAATTTCTTACTAAACCCTAGTTCCAGGTCATTATTTGTCAACCCTAGTGATAGAATGCAAATTGGTGTTCATGAAATCCTAGTTGGTTTCCAATTTGTACATGTCCATGTGTTTCTAGTTCTATCTCATAACTTGTAAATTTCTCACTAAACCCTAGTTCCATGTCATAACTTGTCAACCCTAGTATATCCATAGCTATCACAGGATCATAGAATAATTTAAAGCAATGTTGCATGTAATGGATGTCATGGGTCTAGTCGTCACTTATGTAGAAGTGACTTTCTTTTAGTATCACATGTTTCTCTTAATTGCTATTTGGCCCATGTCGATACATGATATGCACCATTATGCTCACCTGCTCTGAGTGATAGAATTTACTTTGTATTTCATTTTGTGGTTGTAGGGTGTAATTTTCCACAAAGTCAACCACTGATAGTATTGTTCTGAGAGGGAAGGTTTCCCAACATTTTTGAATTTCTCATATTGCCACTATGCCATATCGACATGTTGAATGTACTGTTGGATCTTTCCATGAAACTCTTAAATAAAATCACATACTTGCACCTGGTGTAAAAAAATAAATAGTGTTATAAAACCACATAAAAAATCTGTACATCAATATTAATATGTCAATATTCAACAATTTACCTGTGAAGTCACCAATTTAATCTTCTTTCTTTCTTTCCTATCATGTAGTTGATATGTCTCATAATGATAGTTTTGCTTCTCAACAATTGCATTCCCGAATGCTAGATCTTCGCTTTCATGGATGCAATCAGACCATAATGATAGCCCACCATAATTGTTGCAAGAACCATCTACACATTGTTTTAAGTAATGTGCCATGCCCATCTTGCCTCAGACACATTATGCTATGGATGAAATATTTGGATGACATTGGCGGTACTGTACTTGAGCATTCTTGCACATGGTTAGGATGCAAAAAATGATGTATATGTGAAAATTTATGGTAATATAGATCAAACTCTATGTGGTATCTACAACAACAAGTGTTCCGGATGGTATTGATTCTAACATACTAAGGCTTGCATTTTTCAAAAGATCTTTACCCGAGCCTTAGCTCTACATGGGAAATTTTAAACATCTCGAACAGTTGAGTTTGTGTCATGTCAAAATAATGTTTAACATGAGGTTCATTGTTTCTAGAACCCCTACAATGTTTAAACACATCCTTCATTTTAGAAGAAGGCCTAGTGTTATCATGACAAAATGTGTGCACTAGGCCCTTCACTGCTTCGACTAACTTCATGTCTTTGCAGGGAAACCTACCGCTAAATGCCCATAATGTTTCCATTTGTCCATCCACATTAAGGTTGTCAATTCTTACTGAATATTTTTTAAGTGTATTTGGATGTAAAGGCACAATTTGTGATGTCCATTTAGGTAAACGACGTTGTCTTATGGATCTAAATACAATTCATCCAGCCAATACATGACGAGCCACATTATAGTACTGTGAACAAGTTTTTTTACCAATCGATGTGAATGCAGCAGGAGGAGATTTAACAATGTGATTACTTGATTTGATATTCTTCATTGTTCCTATGCCTAAATTTCTTCTAACAGTTGCCATATTTCTAGATTTTGGC
>LPNX010833771.1:232307-244556 GCA_001517045.1 Pseudotsuga menziesii
TACAACTCTGTACATAACTATAAATACATATAGCAATCCCAGATACATAAGAGTACAATGGCCATGAATAGGTATGATACAATATGACATATGTGGTCATCGCCATGTACAATATAAATAGATCAGAATCTCCATGATGAAGAAATACAAAGGATCGTGATCTCCATGAAGATTGAAGATATATAATGGATCAAGATCTCCATAATAGATGGAAATGTCTGACATGTACTGGAATCAAGTCACGAGAGCTGAAATCTCATGAACACTAGCTTGATCATGGAGGTAGCATATAAGAGATGCCACCAGTCTGAAAGGTATTCTACACAAACCGCTACGAGTACATGTCCTACTATGTGAATAGAGGTGTCAAGGTTGAACATAGTATTCCATCCTCTGATTACCGATCATTGATGTATACCGTTAATAGATGCGAGATCACCCATCGATAATAAAAATGGGAATCAAGGTACTAGAGTGCAAACTAAAAAGTGTGAATGAATGTGTTGAGGTTGAACACTTGAGAGAATCCATCGATCAGGGGACATTGATGTATTCCCAAAAAACTGTCGATGGTGAGAGAACCTGCCACTAATGACTGCAAGTCTCAAGGCACTCAAAAATGACTCTAGATTCCTATCCCAGAATAAATGATCTGAAGTCTATGGGATGAAATCCGCTGGAAGGAGGGCATTATTGCATCCCCCATAATCCAATACGAGGTATTCAGTCAAGCTGTATAATGTGGAAGGACTCAATCATAAGGTGCACGAACCAGTAACTGTACCGGGAATGGCCGACATGTAAAGTCAAGATAACTGAGGAACGGTCGACTCAGGTTTCAAATTCCTTTGAACAAGAGCACAAAGGAGAATGGTGACTGAATGTAGGAAGCATAGACTCGATAGACAAAATTGGGACATCTTTGCGACACAAGAGACATCGACAGAGGATCCATAGGGATTGGAAGCTTAACTAGTCAGTGGAAATAAACTCAGATAAACGAGTACAGCTCCTAAAGTTAAACTATTACCCAACCAACCGATGTGATATACAGTGCTCTGTTCGAAGGCGACATGACTTGACTACTGCCAAAGATAACATCTTTTATTGTCCCGCTTTTTGGTTTTTTAATTATTTTGGACTTTTTCAAATATTTGAAAAGCTTGAAAAAGAATAAAATTGCTTTAAAGTTACAAAATAGGAGGAGACGAGTGTGAAATGGGAAAACAAAATAGTTCCAAGCAGTGGAACACACCTATGCTCAATGCAAGGACACATGTGTAGGATAGCAACACTCGGGGGAAAGTCCCCTCCCAATAAGAATAGGGAATCAAGTTGCAAAGGATATATAAAATGGCTCTGTGTGGCTAGACATGAGACAAGCTTGGGCTATATGGTTGATACTCAAAGTGAAAGAAGCCAACATAAGGCTCAGTGAGGCAGGAAAAGTTCATGATAATGCAATTACAACTTGACATAAGGGAGTCCTGGGGAAACAGGCCAGCAAAATATCAAGAAGAGTATGAGGCTCTTGCAAAATGTCATGGTGACACTATACAAAGGACTCCCAGACCTAAGAGAGGACTCACAGCATGGGTACTAAATGCAAAAGGGAGCTAACTAGGACACCCATGTATGGAAAAGATCTACCATTCACATAATATCACTTCTAACAGCAACATGAAGGTTCTGTGATACCATGGAATGGGTTCGTACCTAAGGTTAAGATGAAACAGTCATAAGGTCATGCAAAATGCAAGCAGATGTGGAATCCTAACCTATATGCCAGTTTAGACATGATGCCTGTGATAGGAACGAATGGGTCGAAACCTCAGAGAGAGTGTACAAAAACTAGACCCTACATGACAACCATATTAGTCCAAAACAACCCAAAATAGTTAATAAAGAGTCCAAACTATAGGTAATAGGGAGGAATGATCATGACAAATGCACCGAAATGAAACAATGCAGGGAACGATGGGACATAAAAAGGAAAGTAAGGTGTAGACCCAATGTTCACGCATCGACCACCACCCCCATGAGGGTGACCACTGGTGTAAAGACCGAGAGAAGGGAATAAAAATACTCCACAAATGGAGTAAAGGATGGAATATGACCATTCCCAAATCTAAGAGCAGGTTAAGGGGTTGTGATGCCCCCAAGTCTGACACCAGGGTCTGTAATAGGACCAAGGATAGGTGATAGGATACCAAGCATGACGAAAATAAAAGGACCCAAACTCAAGATAGTATAAATATACTCAAGTAACCATGATCCCAAAGGCCAATTAGCACACAAGAGCACACTCCTAAGAAAATCTATAGCCAAATTACAAGCAAACAAAGGGGAGGATATGTGAGCTCCTAAATGCAGCAGGTATGTCTCACCTAGGAAAGGCTCGAAATTCCCATATAGTACAAGCGGAGGTACATAACAAATTATAGTGGCCCTCAGCTTTAACACATAAAGAGATTGTGTTGTCCGACCTCTACCTGGCCAGGACACCTGTAGAATAACCTCTGTGAAGTACCCTCTCGATAACCTAGGTAAGGTGACTAAGGTCACCTCAATATAATCAATGCTTAGGTGGACAATCACAGATGGGATTAACCATATGGATAGGGTATAAAATCCTGAAACTCTCGAAAGAGCCCCCAGATACAAATACAATCCTGGAAATATCTCCAGTGCTACTTAGTTATGACTAGGGGTCATCCCATTCACAGCCGCTCACACTGCCTCGTGCTTAAATCCCTTGTAAGAGGAGGATCCTGAGAAACACTAATTATACCAAGGAATTTCACACTCTCACCTAGACAGACACATACATGTTGTTGTTTAGTTGTCTTGGAGAATTTAATCACAATGAACTATTCCAAGACCCTAAAACCTAATATTGTTAGTTCACCCTATAAAATAAAAGAGTGTAATTCATTTTATTATGCATTGATTTTAATGGCTGTAATTACTCAAAGGGAAATGGCTGTGCAACTAGTGATATGAAGACTCAGCAGTGAAATAAAAGTGCACACCATAACAAACAATGCTAAGTTCAATCTTTGTCAAATGAAAAATAGGGTATGCCACTATATGAGATGCATAAATATATATTCCTTTACGAGTGCCAATGCAATCCTTCCTATATGAAAGCCTAAATAAAACTCTCATCCAAGCAATCCAATGCAAGTACCTCCTCAAATCCATATGTAAAACATGAAACTACCTTGTATTTTTCGATATAAAAGAATGAAAAATGCAATAAAAGTCATCTAAAAACTCTGAGTCTCTGTAGCAAGTATAAAACAGAAGCCCAGCAAGACACCGAGACAAAAAAGAGTACTACACTAATGGAAAAACAAAAAGGATAAATGACTAAAACTACTTTCAAAGAAAAATCAATGAAAAGATGGTCTCTGGTCACAAAAGAAGCATCCAATAGATAACATCAGACCCAAGGAACACCCAACCACACTCACAACCCACCCAAGAAATTTCCACAACATCAAAATCACCAAAAGGGAGGATGTACACGACTGTTTAAAGAACAACTGCATATATACATGACTTTTGGCCAAAAAGCTTCATGTATACTTGGATTTTGGCCAAAACCCTGTGTGTATACGTGACTTTTGGCCTAAAATCCGCGTATGTACACGACTTTTAGCCAAAAACCTGCATATACAGAGAAGACAGTAATAAAAAGCAGGCCAAGGGTCAAACCAATAAAGGGGAGTGTTAATGGATGAACATACTATAAAATGCAACACAGAAACAAGGAGAAACAAAGAGCAAGTCAAGAATATCAGGCACATTGTGCCCCCAAATCCTAAAGACAAACAAGGAATGTCCCCAGTGGAGTTGCCAATTCTATTACGGAGAGAAATTCCTATGGCTTGGGGTACCACAACAGATAGCTTGACTCCAGAAATCAATCCTTTCCTATATGCAAGAGAAACCAAATGTATAACACTAAAGAATCTCGATTCATACCTTATTCGAGACGGTTGATGTAGATCCTCGTTGAGCTTTCCAACTCTAGCTTGAATTGATAAATTGCTTCCTCAACATTCAATAAACAAGACAAGCATGCTATATATAATTGTGTTAGACCTACTCTAGCATATATAATCAATAACATATAAGCATTTGAAATCATCCATGGATCAAATATTCATTCAAATACAAATTATTGGATAGGAAAATATATTTCTATTAATATAAAACAGAGATTACAATAGAGACAACCTTTGTTGGCACATCTGTGAATCAGAGAACCTGAGTCCTCCACTTGGGCCTCCACCACTTCAATCCTCCATCTCTCGATAGCAAGCTCACAAGCAAAGGGCAAGCTTGGGAAGAGCACAAAAGTGCTCCAAGGGACAAAGGGATGTAGACTCAATTATAAGCTCTGGCAACAATGGACTATAGTTTTCTTACTCTCAATTCCTCATGCCTTCAATGTATCCAAAGGGTTCCTTATATAGCTCTTCAATGGGGTAATGAAAGGTCGAATCTGAGCGATCTCAAGGGCATATGGAAAGCCAGGAGACAAGTGAGTCAAATCCACGTCAAGGGAAACTCCAAAATAATTTGGCCTTTTGCACACATCCTGATGTACATGGTTTTAGGGGTCAAACCAGCGTATATACGCGAGAAAGGGATTAAAAGTCACATATGGCAATTATTGCATGTTTTTAGGGATGATCTTGGAAACATCAAAGGAACAAAAATGGTCCATAGGGTCTAAGGAGTTTGCAGAGGGATATGGAAGGCCATAAAAATGTGATTCACCATTTGTGGTAAAATCAGCTATAACAATGATGATGATGATGATAATGACAATGACGATGATGATGAACAATGATGGTGATGATGATGATGATGATGATAGGTTTAGTTGAAACTTTTCTTTGATTTTATTTTCAAGCATTTGCAAAGAAATGGTGATGATGAACAATGATGATGAGGAGGAGGAGGATGATGACAATGATTATGATGAGGATGATGACTGTGATGATGATGAGGATGATGGTGATGATAATGATGATGATGATGATGATCACAATGACTATGGCTATGATGATGATTATGATGATGATGACAATGATAGTAATGATATTTCGCCCGCTTACTATAAATACTAATTACTAAATATTGAAAACTGTCGAAATCTTTAATACACATATAAACCCTCATTACACTGATGGCCTCACACTTGTTTGAAGATTTCTGGTACCAAATGATCTGTTCTATTATATGCATCGTACATTTGCAAACATCAATGAACAACCATCCAACCCTCATATCTCTCCCTTCGCCCCCTCATATATCTCCCATAACCATCCCTCCCTTCCCCTTATATTACTCCTCCCTTCATCTCCCCCATATATGTCCCCTACCCATCCCTCCCTCCCATGATTTCCTCTACACCTTCCTCTCCCTCCTTTGACTCCCCCCCCCCCCCCCTCTTAACCAATGTAATGTTGGGCCATGAGCCACCCCATAGACCATCTGGATGGAATATTGGGAGTCTAAATGGTATTATAATGGGATAAGGATGCAATTACTCTTTTTTACTATTGTACCCAATTAGTTAAGCAAAAATGCATATGCGTTATAACACATGCGTTTTTTTAAATTAAAAAAAATCGACGGGAATAAGGTTTGGCATTATGTTCGGAAATAGCTTCGGACTACCGAACCTATTGGCCAATACAAATAAACTAGGGCTATTGCTTGGATTTTAGAACTCTATCAATATGCTCAGTTTCGATGGTGTGTTTTGCTATGACGGACATAATATTTTTTCATGAAAATTTAGAATATTGTAGAGTACGATCTTACGATTCTGAATATGTAATTTTTTCCTTCAAAACTATGTTTTATATATATATTATTATTTTTCTAAATGATAGACGTCATTTTTTGAAAATAGATACATTGATTGTTTTTTATATAACTTTTGATTTCCATCACCATTTCCCAAGAAAACTATATGGTGCACTAGACTAGAGCAAGCTCTACAATCTTATATATAGAAATCAAGGATTTCATTAATTTTTGCCCTTAAAGTGTTGCAGCTACACATAACATTTTCATTTCAAGATTTTGTGACTTCAATAATTAATAATAATAAAATAATTCATGAAAAATTTATCCCAAATTGACATCATTTACCTCATATATTGTTGCACCCGCACAAACATATATTTTAAGATGTGTTGAAAATTTGAAAACCCAATTTCACGGAAACTAATTTTATAATCATTTACACATATTTTTTCTGCATAAATGCTATATATTATGAACGTTGATTCAATTACCTATCTTTTGTCTTTTTACTTCATCTTCAAATAAGTTAGGGAAGTACCCCTAATTGTCACCTAAAGTCAGAGTTTCCAGGTTTTTCCAGTATTTTGCGGCATGTAAAGTGTCTTTAAAGGAGTCCATGATTGTGCATCAGCCCCTAGCTAATTTAAGTTTCTTTTTAGTTAGTAATATGGTAATCACATTAAAATAATTATATGGTTATGCATGATCTTGTGCTTTGCTAAACTAGCCTACATGCTAAATGGACTAACAGATGGGCAAATAAATATAGTACTAATGTAACACTGATGTCCTTGACATTCAAAGAGAAAAGGTTTGTTCTGAAGAATTAATTCTTAGTTAATAATATGGTAATCGTATCAAAATAATTATATGGTTATGCTTGATTTTATGCTTTGCTAAACTAGCATACATGCTAAATGGACTAACAAATGGGCAAATAAATATGGTACTAATGTAACAGTGATGTCTTTGACATTGAAAGAGAAAATGTTTGTTATGAAGCATTAATTCTTGATTGAATTATTAATTAAATAGATTATTTGATATGAGCGAATGTGAAGGTTTTATAGGAATTACCCACCATTTATCATCTAAAACCTAGACTGGCAAGAAAGTTATATGTTATATAGTGCTCCCCTAAATGTATGATGGAGACTATTAATATTTTGTTGAATAATTTAGCTATAAATTGATTCTTCTAAATATTAGGTGTTAACATAATTATTTGTAAAAAGACATCATTAAAGAGATTCCAAGTAATGTGAGTAGCTTTGAAATAGAAATGTCTTAAAGAGTTGGTTCAATATTGTCAAAGATAAAACACAAGAAGCAAAGAATAGTGAAACACACAATAAGCGGCTAATCAAAACAAGTGGAATAAGCAACAAAGTTGCTTAGTACCTGCCTCCTAAGAAGAGATTGAAAATATATAGCAATAGGATAATTTTGCTATAAAAATATATGATAAAACAAATATAATTACAATTTAAAAGAAATTAAAACAAAAATGAATTAAAAAATGTCCATTTAAATACGATATAGGTTATTGCAATGTAGCATAAAACAAGCATATTCAAGCTTCCTTACATACTTCTAGTAATATTCTTGACTTATGTTATAAAAATATGCAAGTTTCTTTATAGACTAGCATAAATAGGAAATCAACAGAATTCAAGGCTTCTTGAACACAGTCGCCATTTTACGATTTGACCTTTCAACATTTTTCTGTGATTCTAGTTCATATTTTTCCACCCAAATTCTACACAAAACTTACAGGGTTGAAAATCTCTGTCTTCTTTTGAGGGAATGAGCTCTTCCAGGGATGGCATGGCTGTGAATCGTAACTGATGGAATTAGCAGATGTTGATTTGGTTCTCCCAGAGATATTGAAACAGCGAGAACTTTATGGAATTGTTATTTCCTCATCATCAAGCAAACACGGGAAGCACATGGCACATTCCAGTAGATTTCGTTACCTGAATATGTTTGGATGTCAAAAAAACAAATTGTCGCAGGGCCATGGTTTGGCACAACCGAATATGTAAGTTGCCATGTAACATCGGGGGAAATGTTAATTATTAGCTAAGGAAACAGCTATTGACTAAATTGACTGACAAGAATGTAAAAGCTAAGACTCTTTAATTAATAGGATCTGAATATGAATATGATGCGTGTGCATGGAATGCAAGAAATTGTTCTGTTGACCTACTTCTCTGGAACTTTCATGACACGGTATTTCGCTTTTGTGCACATTTTAGGGTTAACTAGCCAGCCAGAGAATTCTCTAAAGAAAGAGCCTGGCCTGCTAGGGTTCAAGAAGAAAAGAAACACGAACACAACCGGCCAAATTAGGACACATGGGGTTTAATCGAGTACCTAACGAGTCAAATTATAACCCTTAGGGTTTGTAACAAAAATAGAATGCAGACGTGCCAAGCAAGCAATTGTGTTTTCTTTAGGGTTTGTGCTGGTGGTCAGCGACGTGTAAGAATGGAGGATTGAGATAAAATGATCCTTCGTGGAGTTCCAGCCAGCAGTTTCGCTTCTACACGCCTCTTGCAAATTTAGCGAAATTTGCGTAATCAAATTTTTCATGGAGTTGGGACTGAAGATGATTTGGTGCGACGTAAAGATCAAAATAGGAATTATGAATTATGATTGACAAAGTCTCCTGCGGCCCCACACTAGGAAAAGAGATCCATGCAAATTTTTGGCTGGGAAGAGTACTTTTCATTTATTAAAGAATTTAAAAATCTTATATATATATATATATAAAGTCCATAAGAGACTTTCTTTTTGAGCTTGTGGTATATTTAAAAAAAAATCTAAAATAAGAATGCCCTTTTTTAGAACTTAAAATAATAAATTTTTATAAATGACTTAGCCTTAGGAGTGACCTTTCCAACACATTTTGAATTTCAACTGGGACTCATGAACCCAAACTCAATAAGATCCAATGGATTAAAAAGGAGAACAATCAAGGGTTGGAATCTATTGCAAATTCCCCCTTATATTTTTATTTTTGCAAAATTTTGAGGGATGACAAAATTTTAGGTTAGTTGGGGCTCACATTTTATAATTGTTAAGTTTAATGATTTCCATGCTAACATCACCTATGGAGCTACCCAAATTCAATCGAAGTCGCTCATTTCAAACCCAAATTTAAAAAGCATCCTTGCATCAAACTTTTCCTCCTCTATGGAATGTAAAACTAAAGTAGATGAAGGAAATGACACTTATGTGCAAGATGTTCATCCTTTCTGAGGGTGCAAGATTTATTCTTATTTATAGATTAACATGAAGAATGAATATTAAGAGTCTTCGATGGTGGATCCTTCAATACCTTTGGACATGGAATTCAATACTTTTCTCCAAGCAATTGGAGAAATTGTTCGGGAATTTGATGATATTTTCAGTATTAATTTTATTAGCTCTCTCAATATACTTTGAGTCATCATATGTTAACCCATGTAAGTCCATCCTCTTGATCTCCTTAATTACAAGAAGAATAATTTCAAGATTAGTTTTGTTACCAATAGCCACATCTCCCATTTTCTCCTTTACCATTGTCCCTTACCCTTGATTCTTTCTATTTTCCAAAATCCCTTCTCCTTTACCCTTAGGCTTGAATCTTTCCATCGTCTTACTTACCTTTTCCTATTTAAAATGCCTTAATTGCAAATAAAGGCCTTAATTGCAAATAGTGTACGTTTTAACTTTTAAAAAGTATGATTGAGAACACTCCACACTTTACTTTAAAAGCTCTTTCATTTTTATAAGGCTATTGTCCCCCTAAAAACAAGTGTAAAAGCTTATTAATTCTCTTCTCATATGAAAGAAGCTACTAATTTTTATAAGGCAATTGTCCCCCTAAAAACAAGTGTAAAATTTTATTAATTCTCTTCTCATATGGAAGAAGCTACTAATTTTTATAAGGCAATTGTCCCCCTAAAAACAAGTGTAAAAGCTTTTTAATTCTCTTCTCATATGGAAGAAGCTACTAGCCACTGCCAAAATAATTTCAAATCCTTAAAAAATTGAAATTAAGTTTTTTTTATAATATTTTATGAAGTCGACTAAAATTTAATTGATATTGAGAGATTGAAAGGATACGCCTTCATTATATAAATCCAAATTTCATGTCAGTAAGGAATGTGGAATGTGAATGCATAGGAATGTTTTAATTACATTGTGGGAGAAATTGGCACTCTTTACTTGTGGACTCTTTCTTTGTATTGGTGTGCATAGTCATATGACATCTAGGAAGGCTTGTGATATTCTCTGAAAGCAAATGGAGTTGGAGCGGTTTGAATGAAGTGAAGACTTGTGCGGTTGTTGTGAATGTCAATGCTTTCCTCTTTATGAGCCAGTACTTATAGAACCGATGCTAAGACTTATGCGGTTGTTGTGAATGTCAATCCTTTCCTCTCTTATGAGCGAGTACTTATAGAGTCGATGCTCGGAAGCAACGTTACAAGGTGGCAGTCAATTCAGTAGAGGCCCGTAGCAAGCGAGAGGAAAACATGGTGGAGATTCAAAAGTCTAAAAGGGAGGAAACTCTACTCAAAAAACGTAGATAAGCCCTAAATTCTCAGCCCTCAAGTCGATATGATCAAAGGATTTCCCTTGATGAAAAGGTAAATTTTCTTTGATTAGCAATATATGTTTACTAGGAGTTTACCACCACTATCATCCTTACTAAGTTATTGCATACGCAAATACTTAACAATAATTTGTATGAATATAATTCCCATCTGTTATTTTCGGTGCAGTTGCAGTCTTTGCCAGCAGTTGTTGTCGCGCTTGCTTCTAATGACATTCGAGCAAAGGAGGTCGCTTTTATTCATCTACGAGAATTGTTAAGCATTGGTCAGATTCTTTTCCGTGCTACTATTCACCTATGATAATGTTGTGTATAAGAAATGGAAAATAGATCATAATTTTATGTCAATCCTTACTAATGTCTTCTTTATGCAGAAAGTAATCCTTCAATTGATGCTTTCGTCGAATCCGGTGTAGTTTTCCTTCTTGTCGATATTCTCAGGAGGGCGGATATGCCTCAGCTTTAGGTAAAATGCAATTTCTATATTGATTTATAAATATGATAAAATAAATAATTCAGTGGAGAGGTTCAATCTCGTTTGGGTCTAGAGAGTTGATTATAGCTAGTTATTTTAGAATTATTGTTGTGATAGTTGATAGCTTGTTATCATAAATGATAATACAGTTCGAGACAGCTTGGGCTTTGACAATTATACTATCGGGAAACAATGAACATACAAAGCTTGTAATTTACTGCGGAGCACTACCATTATTTGTGGAGCTTCTTACGTCTGTGGATGATGATCTTCGAGAACATGTACATAATTTTGTCAATTATCTTACTATCTTTTATGCATTTGAATTTCAACAATAAAACTACTTCTCACTTTGAGTTCAACTGCTGTTGCTATAAGGCTGTTTGGGCTTTGGGAAATATTGCTGGAGACTCTGCAAAATATAGGGATATGGTACTCGCTCATGGAGCATTATGGCATGTGCTTGCCCAGTTTCAGAAGAATGTAACAATTTCAATGATCAGAACAATTGCATGGACTCTCTCAAACTTTTCTAGTGGGAAACCCCAACCTCAATTTCATCAGGTAAGTAGAATCCATTTTATTATCTAGCTCTAGCTCTTTGCGATTGGTAGATTTGACTATTTTTTACAATGATTGGGCATTTAATAACTTTTAATTGTATGGTAAATTTTCAAGTGTGTTTCGCTGGGTGGGAAATCTGTGCATGTTGTAGTACTCCATGTCTTACAAAGTTGAACATGGAAATCTATGATCAGAGTTAGAATTTAATAGCATCAAGAGTTTCTGCCTTTTGCTTATCGATTTCAGGTGAAATATGCATTGCCTACCCTGGAGTGGCTTCTCCATATAGAAGAAGAGGAAGTATTGGCATCTGCATGCTGGGCTCTATCATATATTTCTGATGGCCTTAATGAGAATATTCAAGGAATAATTGATGCTAGCATTTGCACAAAGTTGGTGGAGCTTCTGTCGTGAGTATCATGATACGCACATAAATATAAGCACTCTTGGTATTTATATATAACTCAGTAAATATAAGCACTTAGTATTTATAAGTAACTTAATACATATAGTTTCATGGTTAATTTAAATTTGGTGTTAAGTTCAGTTTATGTTAATTTTTAAACTCCAGCGTCACTATAATTTTATACATAAGGTCCTCAGTGTATTAATCGAAATGAACTGTTCGTGGGCATTCTTCACCATTTGTTGTTACTCCTGCTTTAAAGGCAGTGAGCAATCTTGTCATTGGCGATGATGTGCAAACTCAGCTGTTACTTCAAACATTTTTCACACTTCTTCCAAATAATTATACAATACATTTGTTATTTTGCAT
>LPNX010833771.1:255987-308724 GCA_001517045.1 Pseudotsuga menziesii
CATCCCTAAACTTTAAGTCCAAAAGTGATCCAAATACTTTTAGTCTTTGAGTTGTGGATTACAGGTTGTTGCTGATGATGATGATGCCGTACTGATCGAAAGATCAGAATATGATGATGATGACATACTGATCTAAAATATCAGAGTATGACGATGACGCATTATGATTATGATGTTTCTGATCGAAAGATTAGAGTATGATGATGTTGTTTCTATGTTGATGATGTTTCTGATCGAAAGATCAGAGTATGATGATGATGTTTTTGATCGAAAGATCAGAATGTGATGATGATTATGATCGACAGATCAGAATATGATGATGATGATGTTGCTGCTGATCGAAAGGTCAAGGTGCTGAAGATGTTGTTGTTGATCGAAAAGTCAAAGTGCTGAAGATGTTGCTGATCGAAAGTTCAAAATGCTGAAGATGTTGTTGCTGATCGAACAGTCAAATTGCTGAAGATGTTGCTGATCGAAAGGTCCAAGTGCTAAAGATGTCATTGCTAATTGAAAGATCAAAATGCTGAAGATGTTGTTGCTGATCGAACCAGTAAAAGTGCTGAAGTATGTCGCTGCAAATTGAAAGATCAAAATGCTAAAGATGTTGTTGATGATGAAGACTGAAGATTGAAGATGAAGACTACATGATGTTGAAAAGCTTCCAATGATTTATAGATGTGTTACCTTGCTGATGTTGATGATGTCCGCTATCTCTACTATTGTTGTTGTTGATGTAGAATACCCTTCTCGTTAAGGGGGAGTGTTGAAATATTGTAAATTCGAAGAATATTCTTTATGTATCTTTTGTGGTCCCCGATGGTCTAACCGGGAGAACCACTTGTATTACATTGTACCCCGATGCTCCTAATCAGAAGAACTAATAAGAGTCATGAGGTAGTCCCCTCTAATTGTAAAGGTGGGTCATCAGCACCCCAGTGTGGTTACTTGAGCCTACATGTGTAACTCGATCCTACATGAGTTAACTTAAGCCGACATGTTGATTGAGTAAACTTTAAGTAAACGGATGAATATAAATAGAGGTGTAGTGCTCCTCATTTGTGACACACACACTCACTTGGAATAGCGCACTTGTGGAGGAGAGGAGTTGCTGGAGAAGGAGGAGAATCAGGTTTTTGATCTCCTTGTTGGTTTTACCTTTTTCCCTTTTGGGGCATCTATATTGAGGAAGCTTTTGCTGGGTTTTTCCCTTTAGGGTTTTCCTAGGATAAATCTGTGTTGTTCTTGTGATACTGTTTCTTTCAGTGATCCTGTTTTATATGCTTTTATTATGAAAAATGAAATGATATACTGATGTCTTAGCTAAGCATATGAAAATTTAATAGGGGGTAGTTAGACCTACTTTTGGGTGTCAAAATTTGACATTTCAATAGATGTTTGATGAAAAATCGAACTTTTAACATTGAATTTAGGTTGAATGAAAATACAATCTAAGGAAAGTATATGTTCTATCTCAACAAGAATTGATTAAGTAACTATTAAATATGAATAAATATGAAGAGATGTTAGGGAATTCCTAATAAGTGACCTTCAAATTGTATGTCATTTAATCGTCCATTTTTTATGTGAAAACTGCTTACCTCTTTTCCTCCCTTCTCTACAAGATTGAAGGGTCAATTGCATAAAAGGAAACAATATATTTTTTTAGAAGAATTGGGAGAAGGTGAATTTGGATATAGGTACAGAATTTCCTTTGGTTTGAAATTATCCTTGAAACTATAATTTATTTTGTATTAAGATGATTAATATTTGGAATTTCTTCATCGTGTACCCTAGTTTTTATTTGTTTTTTTCTTGCAAGTATGTTTATATTATGGAACTACTTCATGTTGTTTTTAGCAGATCATGTCCATTTATCCATGTTTGTCCATCAATACATTACCACATTTAGTACACATATCTTTGAGAACACTACTTGATGAATATCTTGGCATAAACTTGAATTTTGTTAATACAGTTTTTCATTTTTTGTTTATGAATTTATTTTTAATGTATTAATCAATAGAAAATAATGTCATCAAACCCTAATTGGGGAACTAGTGTATCTATCCAAAGTGCGTGTACATAATTAGTTCTTTATTATATATACCCCGCCACTATGAATATTGCTCCTAATGAAATCAATTATTTTGTGCAGACTAGCAATTGTGATAATACATTCGATTAGAATCACCCCAATCTTCATGAGAGTGGTTACTTAAGAAATGTAATTTCCCTTGTCTGCAATGAAAATGCATAAAGAGAACAAGGGTTGTTGAGTCAACATCTAGGAAACATTTCCTAGAGTATGGGAACTTAGAAGGTGGAAAAGAATATCACCCCTTGGTAAGATAATGACAACTTGTTTTTTGACATTTTTCAATAGTTTTAATATTTTTGTATTTTGATACTAATCATTTTTTTGGTAATTATTATAGAGACAAGACAAGTTCTAATGATTGGAATTCCACATGCTACAATTCGTAGTTTTTATGGGGTGAAGAAATTAAAGTTGATTCTATGGAAAATGACCTTAATATTGTTGTGAATGAATGAATAAATAGGTTGGTCCATGACACGTTTGTTGAAATGAATAAGAATGAACTTGCAAATAAGATCTATGAATAAATTCATGATGCAATTTTTAGTGATTGAGCACAAAAATATTTATACAAAGACTCAAAGACATGTAATCTTATCCTTTCTCTTTTAATGCCATTCAACATCTAGGTAAGGGATGATATTTCAAATAGAGATATGTCGAAGGTGTTAAAGTATGCAATATTTTTCTATATGCAATTATAAATTTTTATGATTTTTTTTGTCATTGTAACATACAAGACCTTAAATTTGATTTTCGAGTATATTAATTAAATTGTTCTTGTATATTATTAGGTTATTTTCTTATACCAATGCAAATACTTTGCCTCACACATATAGATAAATATGTGTCGGTATAAAAGATATATGAATTGAGTACTTGAACAATTGATGCATATCCTAATGAACATATTATATATTATGGATAACATGCATAAAGAATTTAATACCCCAATGTGGAATTAGTAGATATATTACTATCTAGGTAAACATAACGGTTTTGTAAAGTTATTCAACATATCCCCATAAGTCATGATTTCCAGTCATTTTTTAGGTGCAAAAACATAGCATACCTTATGGAATTGTTGAGAATATAGTTGTCATTTATGTCAAAGGAGTTCACAGATGAAAAAGGAATAAGAAATAGACATGTAGTAGGATGAAATTAGTAAAATACAAAGGATCCATTACATGGATTATCATTGATGTCAAAGGAGTTCAACAATGAGAAGAGAAAATTAGTAACAGGGTCGATGATAGGAGAAAGATCTGCAAAACAAGTAGTGGAAGATCCATAGATCATAATTGAAGACCCATAGATTAGACAGAAGATGGATTTCATAATCCACAGCTGAAGATGGATTTTACAAGTTGGAGTTATACCCGAGATAACCCATCATTGCCAAAATTAAATCATCCTCACGATTGGATATCATGTGGTGGAGATCAAAGAGTGCTAAAGATCTGCGGTCAAAATGAATTTTTTCAATTAAATAACAAGGAGGATAAAAAGGTGAATCGATGTGAAATTCAGAAGAAATATCCACAAAAGAGATTAAGATCAATGGACGAGGTTGATCGTTGAATCATATCAATGACTTCCAGTTATTTCGTAGAGAGAACTAGCATGGATTAATAAAATCCGGATGTGCAAGAAATTTTAATAAAATACTCCTTATGATATTTGGGGTCCATCGTTGACCTAGATCTGATGGTCCTCATGGATTTCAAAGATTCAACTAGTAGGTGAGTTAACTGTTGAGATTGGTGCAAAATTTTAATTCAAACAAGTCTTTTGTATTTAGAGTTCATCGTTAATTGAAGATGATGGAGATCGAGGAAGGTTGAAGATCAACAACCAAGGTAAATTTCATTGATTTAATAGTGAGTTAGATAAAATGGATGATGAGTTGTAAAATCTGAAACCAATCGTTGGGAATAGGATCAAGATTGACGGATACGGTTGATCATTGAAAGAGATCAACGACCATCAACTATTTTGCTAGGAGAAGTTGCGCAGTCTAAGAAAGTTTTGATGTGTGTGAAATTTCTATGAAATTTGCTTTATGTTATTTGAAGTCCACTGTTGATTGATGGAGATCCTAATCCAATGGCGGTAAAGACATTTCGTTGAGTAAGGTGACAGGAGGTTAACAAATTCTGATGGGCTCGAAACTTCCATCAAATACAATTTAATTCATTTGGAGTACATCATTGACCCAACCAGATCTAGATCGAATGACCCTTAAGTGATTTCATAGATTTAACTAGTAAGTTAGTTAACGTTCTGATAGGAGTGAAATTTCATTGAGAAATAGTTTACTGACAACATGGACGATCCAGATCATTAAAGAAAAGTTGTGGAAGTCAATCTTGAGAATATCGACGGCGGTGAACGATTTTCGCACAAAGAAAAGTGAAGATCCACAATCCACATTAGATCATAGATCGACAGTTAGGATTGAACTCACAAAGAAATCAATGGTTCAAAAGAAAAGTGGAAGGTGCATAATCGTGAAAAGACTTTAGGAAATGTCATTGTTACCCTACCCGAAATCTGAAAGATCGATAGTCCAGAGAAAATCCGCATAAGATCCATGCTGCAGAAAGCTTGGTTCAAAAAAATGAAAATCTCCAAATGACATGTTGAAAATGTCACAAACCCGCAATCCGAAAGATCAGCGGTCAGGACAACACTCGAATGAGATCCACAGTGCGGAAAGATTGGTTCGAAAAGAGGAAATCATGGAATGATATTTGGAAGAATTCACACATCTGATATCCAATTTCCATCTTAGATTAATGGTCACGGAGATCTTGACAAATATCAGTGGTGACGAAGAGCTCGTAAAATATCAACAGTGCGGAATGCTTGGTGCGAAAAGAAAAAATCATGGAATGATATTTTTGAAAAAGTCACATATCCGTTGTCTAATTTTTATCTTAGATATATAGTCAAGAAAAATCCTGAAATGAGATCAATCACTCAGGATGATTGCAGAAATAGAGATTGCGGAAGAACACAACCAGAAGAATAAACTATAAATCAATTAACAAGGAATTGTTTTAGTTGTTTTGAAGAATCACGACGGAGTAAGATGAGTCTACAAATCAGTAATAGAATGAGTAATTAATCTCTCATGAAGAGGCACGATTGAAGAATGAAATCACACAATGGTGAAGAGATGCGTCTGTAGGAAATGTGAAGGTATTTATACACAGAGGGATGAGTGAGAGAAACAGTCTATGTGGTATAGATCATAGAAGAAGAAGCAGAGACTAGTGAGTGTGAGAAAGATTGAAGGGTAAATGAATCTGGTAGATTTCTAAAAACATATTAGGGTGGAAGGGTGGTGTTAGGGTAGGAAACAGGCCTGTAGGGCGTTGTAACCTCCTTTCAGCAGAAGCTGGTAAATAGGGTGTAGTAGCATCGTGTTAGTTGTGGCTGACAAAAGAGGGGGTTGTAGCCTCCTTCCAGTAGTTGCTGGTAAATAGGGTGTATTACCATCCTTGTCTGTAGCAGTAAGAAAAAACTATTTGTAAATAACAATTTTCCAGTAATAGCAAGTATTGGTGGTTTACCCAATTGGGCTTCCACAATAAATTTATGTTTTGTGTGTTCTTGTTGAATATGTGTTTTAACGAGTAAATTAAAAGTGTTTTTAAATTGATAAAAGTTGCAATACTAATTCAACCCCCCTCTCAGTATTGACCAATATTTCAAGAATTGGTATTAGAGCAGGTTCCTTCACCATAGTTTAACCACTGGAAGGAAGATCCTATTTAAAAACCACTATGGATCAACAAGAAGGATTAGCCACAAATAAACCTCCATTATTCACAGGAGAAAATTATGCATACTGGAGTGTGAGAATGAAGTGTCATATGATGTCCCTTAGATGGAAGGTTTGGGTAGCAAGTGAAAAAGAACATAAAATAGGAGACTAGGAACCTACAGACCCAGAGGAACTTAGGCCAATATGAAGTTAATTCCAAATCCTTAAATGCAATCTTGAGTGGATTGACAAAATATAACTTTACAAAAGTTATGCGATGCAAGAAAACCAAACAAACCTGGGATAAGTTAAAAATGATCTATGAATGGGCATATAAAGTCAAATAATTCACGCTTCAAACATATAAAGGGCAGTTTGAGAGCCTTAAAATGAAAGAAGAAGAAAATATTGAGGAATACGTTCTAAGACTACGTGAGGTTGTCAATGCTATTAGAGGTCTTGGAGGAAAATTAAAAGAAAGAGAAGTGGTGAGAAAGGTACTAAGAAAATTTCCAATGAAGTATGACTCAAAAGTGTCCACTCTAGAAGAATGGGATGACCTTGATGACATGACAGTAGATGAACTACATGGGATCTTCACTGCATATGAGATGAGGATGGGACATAATGAACTGTCAAGAAAAGAGGCAGCGTTTAAAGCCTTATCGAAGAACCAACTAGATAACCTAGATGATGAAGAAGCTCTTTTCATCAATAAACTTGAGAAAGGTACTGGGAAATACAAAGGAAAGCTACCCTTGAAATGTCTTAACTAAGGAAGAATTGAACATTTTGCCAATAAGTGTCCTTACCCAAAACAAGAGGAGAGTGATCATGAAGAATATTGTTGTCATAAGTGTAAGACCATGGGTAAGAAGAGTTTTAAGAAAAATAAGAAGAACTTCTATTCCAAAGAAAATAGTGACGATGAAAGTGAATATGCAGAAATCCTATTTATAGGGACAAAAAATTCAGATGAGGAATCATAAGTGGACATAGAAGCTCAATACATGGCTGATGTTGATGAAATTGAAAAATGTAGGAAAAGGAACAAAGTTTTGAAAGAGAAACTGTCAAAGTACCAAGAAGAAACAAATCAAATCATTAAGGACTTGAAGAACCAACTTGAAGAAGCCAAGGAGATTGAAGATGATGTAGTAGTTCTGCTTAATGAGAGAATCCAAGATTCTAAAAAACTTGAAAAGGAGACTATTCAACATAGAAAAGGGATTGATGAAAAATATATCAAATCAAAGTTTGAGAACATATCAAGGATCTTAGATGATATATTAAGTAGCCAAAGACCATCAAATGATAAAACTGGTCTAGGATATGATAAAATAAAGAAGCCATAAAATAAAGAAGCCATAAAATAAAGAAGCCAAAATATTCCTTTGTCAAAAACCAAGGTGAAAATGAAAGAAGCTATGATGGACTAAAGATTCCTGTTAAAAGGGAAGAAAGCAAGAAATATTTTTCATCCTTTCATGACAAAGATTGAACCAATGAGGTCTCTAATAGACCAATGAAAAAAAGATATAAGCAGATCTTTTTGGGTCATTGTTACTCTTATAATAATTTTGGTCATAAAGCCCTGAAATGCAGAGATTATGGAACGGTTTATGAATATAAGAAGGATATGTCTAGTAACAAACCAAAAAGAAGAAATCATAACCAGATTGGACCTCTTCAAATATATGACATAGAGTGTTACAAATGTAATAACCTTGGACATATGGCTACATAATGTAAACTAAGGAAGAATGTTTCAATAGAAGCTAAGAACCAATGGAAGAAGATGGAACTTGTGAAGAGTGTTTTATTGGTTAGCTCTTGAGGTACATAGAATTTGGAAGTATTTTCATTTCTCAAACATTATATTCTTTATTTGTTAGTTCTTAAGGTACATAAAATTTGTAAGTTTCAAAATATCGAATTATGGCATTTATAAATTTCAAGTTTTAAAATATTGAATTATGGCATTTAAGTAGGTGACACATAACCATTTGTATTTTTCAGATGCTTGTCATCTATAAGAAAAGTGGTTAGTGGTATTGTGTGGGAATTTAAATCTTTTTAACATTTAACTTTCATAATGGCATATAAATATGTTTATGGTGAATAAAAAAAGTGATATTGCATAATATTGAGTAAGTTTTCATTGTTATTTTTATGTGTTATTGTTATGTATTTTCTAATTTCTAACATGTTATTAGAGTTATTAGAGAGGGAAAGAAGAATAATGGAATTTTTTTTTATTAAAACAACTATGAGATTAAATGATTTGTAAGACTCTATTGTTATAACTTAAGAAAACTAGTCATTCTATAATGTAAAGACAGATTAATAAAATAAATAAGAAACATAATAATACATGATTCGGGATTGAAATATGAGTCCTCCTAAGATGTGTTAACCTGAATTCCTTCAATTATTTAGTCTAGTTGTTTTCATGTAGGAGGATGGTCATTTTCATTCAATTGGGTTGTATCATTCTGTCCTTGTGATGCATGAGTTTTATCATTCTCCTTTCCGCTTTGTCTAAGTTCTTGCAATGGAATTATTTTAACTAATCTCCCTCTTCTAACTTATAGTTCTTGCTTTGGTGTTGCTGTAGTTGTTACACTACAATAAGAACTGCTGTTTAGTTATATATATCCTTAGTGGACCATATTTGACAAGTTATATCACTTTGTTCTATAGTGTGTTCCTTCCATATATACATGGCTCACATCTCAACTTATGTGAGCTAGTTCTAAATTGGGAAATGCATTATTTTCCCTCAAAAGCATAGTGAGGTTGAGGTATTCTTGTACTTTCATTTCCTCTAGCATGTAGAAGTGTTCTATAAAATAGTTTGTTTCTATGCTCTGAATCTTATACATATGTACTACCTATAACAATGTTGCATATGGGCTCTCAAACTATTTTTTTTATACATAGACTTTTATTCTAATAAAACCCAACATTCAGTAATCAAAGTTTTGAATCATAGACATATATTTTTTCTTCTTTGAATAATCTCTCTATTGATTTCTCTAGCTACTTTTCCTCATAGCTTATCTTCTATTGAATGAGGGTGATACAAATGTGGCAAAGTGTACTAGCAATAAACCACCCCCTATGTGAGACATATTATGGCTAAAAACAAAATTTCCCCAAGAGGTCCTTAAACCATCAGTTGTAATCCAATACTATTTCCCCAAAAAACTACTTGATCTATTTCAATTATTATATACATTAGTACTAATATTTTAGGATTTCAAAATTATTGATTAGATCATTCCTCAGCTCATCCAAGGTCATCGTCTACCCTATAGGTATCACAACTTTGTATTTCATGTACCACCATATTGCTTTATACTTAAAGGTAGTTTCTATATGTGAAATCTTAATTTTATTATATGTGTTTTTTTTTACGATCCAAATAGAATCATAGGTGAGCCAATGTTGATTAGTGTCATCCTTTTTGATCCCATGGAAATCTAGAAGCTTGATATTGACATCATTTTTCCTTTGTCCTACCATGTTCAAACTTAAATTCTTCACTAATGTGTTACTTCTAGCTTACGTTATTACTACTATTCTTTGTCTTATCATGTCTCTCACTTTCATTTCAATTGAAATTCCTTCTCCTTTAAAAATGAAAATGGGGGTAGTTAGACCTACATTTGGGGTCAAAATTTGACATTTCAATAGATGTTTGATGAAAAATCAAACTTTTAACATTGAATTTAGGTTGAACGAACATAAAATCTAAGGAAAGTATATGTTCTATATCAGCAAGCATTGATTAAGTAACTATTAAATATGAATAAATATGAAGAGATGTTAGGGAATGCCTAATAAGTGACCTTGAAATTGCATGTCATTTAATCGTCCATTTTTTATGTGAAAACTACTTACATCTTTTCCCCCCTTCTCTACAAGATTGAGGGGTCAATTGCATAAAAGGAAAAAATATATCTTTTTAGAAGAATTGGGAGAAGGTGAATTTGTATATAGGTACAAAATTTCCTTTGGTTTGAAATTATCCTTGAAACTATAATTTATTTTGTATTAAGATGATTAATATTTGGCATTTCTTCATCGTGTTCCCTATTTTATATTTGTTTTTTTTCTTGCAAGTATGTTTATATTATGGAACTACTTCATGTTGTTTTTAGCATATCATGTCCATTTATCCATGTTTGTCTATCAATACATTACCACATTTAGTACACATATCTTTGAGAACACTACTTGATGAATATCTTGGCATCAACTTGAATTTTGTTAATACATTTTTTCTTTTTTTGTTTACGAATTTATTTTTAATGTATTAATCAATAGAAAACAAGGTCATCAAACCCTAATTGGGGAACTAGTGTATCTATCCAAAGTGCGTGTATACAATTAGTTCTTTATTCTATATACCCTGCCACTATGAATATTACTCCTAATGAAAGCAATTATCTTGTGCAGACTAGCAATTGTGATAATACATTCGATTAGAATCACCCCAATCTTCATGATAGTGGTTACTTAGGAAATGTAATTTTTCTTGTATGCAATGAAAATGCATAAAGAGAACAAGGGTTGTTGAGTCAACATCTAGGAAACATTTCCTAGAGCATGGGAACTTAGAAGGTGGAAAAGAATATCACCCCTTGGTAAGATAATGAAAACTTGTTTTTTGACATTTTTCAATAGTTTTAATATTTTTGTATTTTGATACTAATCAATTGTTTGGTAATTATTATAGAGATGAGACACATTCTAATGATTGGAATTCCACATGCTACAGTTCATAGTTTTTATGGGGTGAAGAAATTAAAGTTGATTCTATGGAAAATGACCTTAATATTGTTGTGAATGAACGAATAAATAGGTTGGTCCATGACACATTTGTTGAAATGAATAAGAATGAACTTACAAATAATATCTATTAATAAATTCATGATTTAATTTTTAGTGATTAGGCACAAAAATATTTATACAAAGACTCAAAGACATGTACTCTTATCCTTTCTCTTTTAATGTGATTCAACATCTAGGTAATGAATGATATTCCAAACAAAGATATGTCGAAGGTGTTAAAGTATGCAATATTTTTCTGTACACAATTATAATTTTTTATGATTTTTTTTGTGATTGTAACATACAAGACCTTAAATTTGATTTTCCAGTATATTAATTAAATTGTTCTTGTATATTATTAGGTTATTTTCTTATACCAATGCAAATACTTTTCCTCACACATATAGATAAATGTGCGTCAGTATAAAAAAGATATGAATTGAGTACTTAAACAATTGATGCATATCCTAATGAAAAAATTATATATTTTGGATAACATGCATAAAGAATTTAATACCCCAATGTGGAATTAGTAGATATATTACTGACTAGGTAAACATAACATTTTTGTAAATTTATTCATCATATCCCCATAAGTCATGATTTCCAGTGATTGTTTAGGTGCAAAAACATAGCATAGCTTATGGAATTGTTGAGAATAGAGTTGTCATTGATGTCAAAGGATTTCACAGATGAAAAAGGAATAACAAATAGACATGTAGCAGGGTGAAATTAGTAAAAGACAAAGGATCCATTACATGGATTATCATTGATGTCAAAGGAGTTCAACAATGACAAGGGAAAATCAGTAACAGGGTCGATGACAGGAGAAAGATCTGCAAAACAAGCAATGGAAAATCCATAGATCAGAATTAAAGATTCATAGATAAGACAGAAGATGGATTTCACAATCCATGGCTAAATATGGATTTTGAAAGTTCGAGTTATACCTGAGATAACCCATCGTTTCCTAAATTATATCATCCTCATGATTTGATATCATGTGGTGGAGATCAGAGAGTGCTAAAGATCTGCAGTCATAATGAATTTTGCTAATTAAATAATGTGGAGGATAAAAAGGTGAATCAGATGTGAAATTTAAAAGTAATCTCCACGAAAGAGATTAAGATAAACGAACGAGGTTGATCATTGAATTAGATCAATGAATTCCAGTTATTTCATAGAGAGAACTAGCATGGATTAATAAAATCCATATGTGTGTGAAATTTTAATAAAATAATCCTTATGATATTTGGGGTCCACCATCGATCTAGATCTGGTGGCCCTCATGGATTTCGTGGATTCAACTAGTAGGTGAGTTAACTGTTGATATGGGTGCAAAATTTTAATTCAAACAAGTTTTTTCTATTTAGAGTTCATCGTTGATTGAAGATGATGGAGATCAAAGATGGTTGAAGATCAACCACCAAGGTAAATTTCATTGATTTAATAGTGAGTTAGATAAAAAGGATGATGAGTTGTGAAATATGAAACCAATCTCTAGGAATAGGATTGAGATCGACGGATACGGTTGATCATTGAAACAGATCAATGACCATCAACTATTTTGCTGGGAGAAGTTGCGTGGTCTAAGAAAGTTTTGATGTGCATGAAATTTCTATGAAATTTGCTTCATGTTATTTGAAGTCCACCGTTGATTGATGGGGATCCTGATCTGATGGTGGTAAAGACATTTCACTGAGTAAAGTGACAGGAGGTTAACAAATTATGAGGGGCCTGAAATTTCGATTCAATACAATTTAATACATTTGGAGTCCACCGTTGATCCAACCAGATCTAGATCAAATGACCCTCAAGGGATTTCACAGATTTAACTAGTAAGTTAGTTAGCATTCTGATGGGAGTGAAATTTCATTGAGAATAGTTTACTGACAATGTGGACGGTCCATATCATTGAAGAAAAGTTGTGGAATTCGATATTGAGAATATCGACGGTGGTGAATGATTTCCGTACAAAGAAAAGTGAAGATCCATAATCCACATTAGATAGTAGATCGACGGTTAGGATTGAACTCGCAAAGAAATCAATGGTTTAGAAGAAAAACGGAAGCCGCATAATCGAGAAAATACTTTGGGAAATGTCACTGTTACCCTACCTAAAATCCAAAAGATCAAGAGTCCAGAAAAAATCCGCATAAGATCCACGTTGCGGAAATATTGGTTCGAGAAAGCGAAAATCTCAAAATGACATGATGAAAATGTCACAAACCCGTAATCTGGAAGATCGACGGTCAGGATAGCAATCGAATGAGATCCACGATGCAGAAAGATTGGTTCGAAAAGAGGAAATCGTGGAATGATATTTGGAAAATTTCACACATCCGATATCCAATTTCCATCTCATATTAATGGTCACAGAGAGCTTGAAAAAGATCAATAGTCACAAAGAGCTCGTAAAATATCAACGATGTGGAATGATTGGCGTGGAAAGCAGAAATCGTGGAATGATATTTTGAAAAAGTCACATATCCACTATCTGATTTTTATCTCAGCTATACAGTCAAGAAAAATCCTAAAATGAGATCAACGACTCAGGATGATTGCAGAAATAGAGATTACGGAAGAACACAACTAGAAGAATAAACTGTAAATCAATTAATAAGGAATTGTTTTAGTTGTTTTGAAGAATCACGACAGAGTAAGATGATTCTACAAATCGGTAATATGATGAGGAATTAACTTCTCATGAAGAGGCACAATCGAAGAATGAAATGGCACAATGGTGAAAAGATGCATCCGCAGGAAACGTGAAGGTATTTATACACAGAGGGATGAGTGACAGAAACAGTCTCTGTGGTCTAGATCATAGAAGAAGAAGCAGAGACTAGTGAGTGTGACAGATATTGAAGGGTAAAGGAATCTAGGATATTTCTAAAAACATATTAGGGTGGAAGGGTGGCACTAGGGCAAGAAATAGGCCTGCAGGGGGGTGTAACCTCCTTTCAGCAGAAGCTGGTAAATAGGATGTAGTAGCATCGTGTCAGTTGTGGCTGACAAAAGAGGGGCTTGTATCCTCCTTCTAGTAGTTGTTGGTAAATAGGGTGTAATGCCATCCTTTTCTATAGAAGTAGGAAAAAACTATTTGTAAATAACAATTTTCCAGTAATAGGAAGTATTGGTGGTTTACCTAATTGGGCTTCCACAATAAATTTATGTTTTGTGTGTTCTTGTTGAATATGTGTTTTAATGAGTAAATTAAAAGTGGTTTTAAATTGATAAAAGTTACAATACTGATTTAACGCCCCTCTCTGTATTGACTAATATTTCAACAATTGGTATCAGAGTAGGTTCCTTCACCACATTTTAACCACTGGAAGGAAGATCCTATTTAAATACCACTATGGATCAAAAAGAAGGATTAGCCACAAAGAAACCTCCATTATTCACAGGAGAAAATTATGTATACTGGAGTGTGAGAATGAAGTGTCATCTGATGTCCCTTAGAGGGAAGGTTTGGGTAGCAACTGAAAAAGAATATAAAATAGGAGACCAAGAACCTACAGACCCAAAGGAACTTAGGCCAATATGAAGGTAATGGAAAATCCCTAAATGCAATCTTGAGTGGATTGACAAAATATGAATTTACAAAAGTTATGCAATGCAAGAAAACCAAACAAGCCTAGGATAAGTTAAAAATTATCTATGAATGGGAATCTAAAGTCAAATAATTCAAGCTTTAGACATATAAAGGGAAGTTTGAGATCCTTAAAAAGAAAGAAGAAGAAAATATTGAGGAATACGTTCTAAGACTAGATGACGTTGTCAATGCTATTAGAGGTCTTGGAGGAAAATTAAAAGAAAGAGAAGTGGTGAGAAAGGTACTAAGAAAATTTCCAATGAAGTATGACTCAAAAGTTTCCACTCTAGAAGAATGGGATGACCTTGATGGCATGACAGTAGATGAACTACATGTGATCTTCACTACATATGAGATGACGATGGGATGTAATGAACCGTCAAGAAAAGAGGTAGCATTTAAAGCCCTATCCAAGAACCAACTAGATAACCTAGATGATGAAGAATATCTTTTCATCAGTAAACTTGAGAAAGGTACTAGGAAATACAAAGGAAATCTACCCTTGAAATGTCTTAACTATGGAAGAATTGGATATTTTACCAATAAGTGTCCTTACCCAAAACAAGCGAAGAGTGGTCATGAAGAATCTTGTTGTCATAAGTGTAAGATTATGGGTAATAAGAGGTTAAATAAAAAGAAGAAGAAATTCTATTCCAAATAAGATAGTGACGATGAAAGTGAATATGCAAAAATCCTATTTACAGGGACAACAAATTCAGATGAGGAATCAAACGTGGTCATAGAAGCTCAATACATAGCTGATGTTGATCAAATTGAAAAATGTAGGAAAAGGAACAAAGTTTTGAAAGAGAAACTGTCAAAGTACCAAGAAGAAACAAATCAAATCATTATGGACTTGAAGAACTAGCTTTTAGAAGCCAAGGAGATTGAAAATGATATAGTAGTTCTATTCAATGAGAGAATCCAAGATTCTGAAAAACTTGAAAAGGAGACTATTCAACATAGAAAAGGGATTGATGAAAAATATATCAAATTAATGTTTGAGAACATATCAAGGATCTTAGATGATATATTAAGTAGGCAAAGACCATCAAATGTTAAAAATGGTCTAGGATATGACAAAATAAAGAAGCTAGAATATTCCTCTGTCACAAACCAAGGTGAAAATGAAAGAAGCTATGATGCACTAAAGAGTCATGTTAAAAGGGAAGAAAGTAAGAAATATGTTTCATCCTTTCATGACAAAGACTGAACCAATGAGGTCTCTAATAGACCAATGAAAAAAAGATATAAGCAGATATTTTTGGGTCATTATTACTCTTATAATAATTTTGTTCATATAGCCCTGAAATGCAGAGATTATGGAACGGTTTATGAATATAAGAAGGATACGTCTAGCAACAAACCAAAAAGAAGAAATCTTAACCGGATTGGACCTCTTCAAATATATGACATAGAGTGTTACAAATGTAATAACCTTGGACATATGGCTAGAGAATGTAAACTAAGGAAGAGTGTTTCAATAGAAGCTCAGAAACAATGGAAGAAGATGGAACTTGTGAAGCAAGAATACCAAAAATTCCTCAAACATAAAGGGAAATTCTATGGATACTGTCATTGTTTTCATAAGTTTGGTCATAAGGCTGTTTCCTGTGGAACCAAGGAAAAATATAAAATTTTGAGAAGGAAACAAGACACAAACAAAAAATATGATAAAGGACAAGTATGCAGGATACCTCATGGGAAGATATGGAGGAAAAAGTCAGATTACGAGAACACGGAAGAAACAAAAAATTCAAACATCGGTGAGGTATCCAAAGATGATGATGAGCATAATAGTGCCATAAATAAGAATGACATCCATTATGAAGAAACACAAGATGGAGATGTAAAAGAATACATTGACGAAGATGAAGATGAAGGTGATGAAGAAGGAAATAGTGATTATTGTGGGATTCTTTTCTAAATATCTCTCATGATTTAAGAGAGCCTTGAAAATAACATTCGAAGGGATCATATACTCAAGGGGAGTTAAAGTCAGAAATTTCCAATTGGTATCAAAAAATTCAATTGGTATCTAATGTTGAAGTATGATGAAATATATCTTCATCAAAGACAATAGTTGATCAAGGTTAAATGGTAAGATTGGTGTATGGTTGACATAGAGAAAGTACATGACCTATGAAGTAACATGAGAGCAACAAAATGTGTGATTCATGAAGACTATGATGTCTGCAATCAAATAGAAGATAAATATTTTATGTTCACTTGGAATGTGAGGTCATGACATATAAAAATTGTTGACAGTGGAAGAAAACTCAAATCTGATCTAAAAAATAAAAAATTCATTCTATTGAAAAGTGTCTGGATGAGTAAAAATAACAGTGAAGATTGTGAAGGAATAATGGGTATTTAAAAAAATATATTTATCAGTTTAAGGAAGTTCTTTCTAAATATGTCTCTCAAACTTGTAGAAAATCCTGTTGTTATCTCATACCAAGGATTATGTGAATACTTCTTAAGAAGAAAAAGTTACATAATACAGTTGTTTTTTTTAAAGAACAGTGTAATGCTGAGTGCAAACTCTGTCACAAAAATGTTGACAAAGGAGAAGAAGTACAGTGACAGGGGGAGTCCATGGATATATCATTCAAGTTATAGTTAAAGAACCTATTGCAATAAAGGAAACATTAAGATAAATGATAATACATTGGTTAGTACCAAGTCCAGTTAACAAAGGGAAGATATGATGACATGGGGAGTTGTCAAAAAGAAGAAAGAAAAAAATCCTCAATAGCATAACATGTTATCCTTTGTCATTGTTGTCCGAGGGGGAGAATGTTTAGACGTTGTCATCAATGGAAAAGGGGGAGATTGTTGAGAATATAGTTTTTATCGATGTCAAAGGAGTTCACGAATGACAAAGGAACAACAAATAGACATGTAGCAAGATGAAATCAATAAAAGACAAAGAATACATTACATGGATTATCATTGATGTTAAAGGAGTTCGGCAATGACAAAGGAAAATCAGTAATATGGTTGATGATAGGAAAAAGATTTGTAAAAGAAGTAGTGGAAGATCCATAGATCAGACAGAGGATGGATTTCACAATCCACAACTGAAGATGGATTTCACAAGTTTCAGTTATACTTGAGATAATCCAACATTGCCTAAATTAAATCATCCTCATGATTAGAGATTGTGTGGTGGAGATTGGAGAGTGATAAAGATCTACGGTCATAATGAATTTTGCTGATTAAATAGAAAGGAGGATAAAAAGGTGAATCGGTTGTGTGGCTAGACAAAATCCCTAGCCACATGTAGAAGCACCTACCTTTCGTATATAGGACAGAAGGGTGAAGTCAATGGATAAAAAATAACCTACAATAAATTGTTAATAATAAACTAAGCATAAACATTTAAACTATGAAATAAATAACAAAAACATGGAAATTATTATACCTCAGATCTGTTTGAAAGGGGACCGCCATGCCCAAACTAAGAAGATGCCTCTCCACATGAAAGCTTGGTTAGGATTCTGACTCGGCACACCAAGGTATGGGAAAATGAGGTGAATGGGATGAATGGCTTGAGTGGAAAGGTCTGTTAAGGCACTCATATGACTATAATAATGGTAGGAAGAAAAATAGTCATGAGTGATGGGGACCCCCACCCCTCCTTTTATATTTTTTCTCATGTTTTTAGGGTTTTAAGACCTTAGTTAGGGTTTTGGGCCATACCTAGGGTTTTAATCCCCCTTTCTCTTATTTTTATCTCCTTTCAGTGTTTTTAGGCCCTTTTAGGGATTTTAGCTCCTTTTTAGAGGCTTTAGCCCCCCTTGTGAGCTTTTTAGCTATTTTGGCTATTTTGGGGGTTTTTAAAGCCTTTTTTGATTATTTAGCCTTTGGCGAGAGAAACATAGGTTAAATGTGGGGGTGGGGGTACAATGGGTTAGAAAATAGATATATGTAGGTGGTGTAGGCCTTGTAGAGCAGGTTAGGATTTTTTTTGCATTAACAAATTGCCCCCTGATGTGTGAGGGAAGGATCTCATCGTATGGCTGACGAACATCATAGGAACTTGGGGATTGTGGAGAGACTTGTGAAGAAGCATTGCTTCCTCGTTCGGGACATGGTGGCTTTGGTTTTTTTATTAATATGGTTCCCATCAATGGTGAGATACAAAGAATACGTGACATGTATATGGACGAGGCAAGCATACCCATGATCGTAACAATGTTAAAAGAATCATGTGATCAAGGCTTCGAATTGAGAGAGCTAATCATATACAATTGTAATTACATACTGGTGGCCTCACTCAGAGGATAAATACAGTACTTATCTGAAGAACGGATACATTGGACCCATGGAATTCTCATGCAATGCAATATTTTCATGGTTGATGACCTGCTAGATCTGGAGGTGTGCGTAACTATAGGGACTCACTGACAGAGAGTTAGAGTCTCTGTGGTACAATATGTTGCATCAATCATGAATCTATATAGGAACACTGCTCTAGGGCTTCTGATCACTATTTCCAGTGCAGCCCAGAAATCACAAGGGACATGAACTTGTCTAGGTTCCTGAATAGACTCATCAATGTGCTAGAGTCAAGTAATAACCGGGGTCTTTGACCAAATACTGTATGGACCGATACCTTGTACAAATATCCATGGTGCGATGATGTTTGTTGAATTCAAGCACATGAGACCCAAGCATCCTGAAAGGCACTAAGGACTCATTTCAAGTGGTCCAAGGAACTCATCAATGAGGTTAATGAAACTAGGATACAAGGACCTCTGGGTCTATCCTCTAGAAGAAATGTGTTGTCATCAATAGAGGGAGACCTACAACTTATCGAGGAAACAAGGTGTCCTTGAAGAGAAGCGCGAAGGGGATAACCGAAGATGTGGGACAATATGGGGACTGACACACTGAATGGGGAAATAGGGGCAGGTGATCATGGGAGACTCACACTTTCTTTGTTCAGAGTAATGATGACAGGGCTAACCTAGCAGCAAATGAAACAAACTCATAGAAGAGGGATCATGGCTGTGATACCAGGAATGTAACGACAGATGGGAAACACTGGGGGGGGGGGGAGATAAATTAGAACTTTGGTGTCCAAGGGATCCATGGAAGACTCATCGCAGAATAGTTTGAACAAAGGATACCCTATGGGGGAATGCTTCCAAACTGTAACATATGGGGTGGCTCCTAAAGGAACGATCTCGTGGATTTTTAGTGAGCCCAAGAAGGTAAATGCTCGATGGTGCTTTCAATTTTAGAGAGTCTGAAAGCATGAATAATACTCCAGTGGGGTCTCTTTTTTGTTGATAGTTTCATGTGCCTGAAAAAGGTTAAAAGTGTATATAGGAGAGCTCACCCATCCTTTTGGGGATGGGATACTTCTTTACCGTTGGTAGTCCAATTAGGCCAGAAAAGGTTAAATCTGCACTGATAGGTCGATCATTCAGATAATTTTATGAGCATGAATGAAACCAAGTTTACTCGGCAATATTTTCTTGATGAGAAGGTTAGAAAAGAGCTTAAAAACAATCGATGGTGAGATTTTTCATAGAGTTCCGTCCCAATGCCCAAAAAAGAATAAAACGATGTAAAGGGATACATTCCTGGCTTGAATATGTTGAGGTGGTCCTTTTCGTATGGTAGTCTATACAGTTCGCAAAAGGAGATAAACGAGGCTATGTAGATTCCCTTTCCAGTACTTTAGCAAGTGGGAAAGGAAGCAAATGCACTTGGTGATCTTTTCATTCATTTAGGATTCAGAAAAGAGCTTAACAAAAACTCTGTTATGGTCAACCAAGCCAGGGGGCATTAATGGTGCCCCATGGTGGGACGGTGGGAGGTGCTCAAAGGTGACCAACCGTGCAGTATGGATGGAGCAGATGGATCTTGAACATGCCAATACATGCATGGGAATATTTTCATGGAGGCACGCAAATAAAGGAGACTTCTAGGAAATGATCTGAAAACCCATGTAAGTTGTGGTGGATAGACTAGACTTTATATGATGTAATTATAGGTCTAGAGATAGTTATATGCCAAGGGCACATAAACCAAGGTACTGTCTAGGAAATGGCCCAAAAAATCACTCACTAAACACGAGACAATGGTCTCACCACAAGATAGAGGACGAAAAACTAAAACCAACGGTGTGAACGACGTCCCAAACGGACTCCGAATGACTCTGCTAGGTTTAGAAGAAAAATAGACCTAATGAGGCCTATAAATAGGTGGGGACCCTCATTGTCACTGTTCACTGCTGAGTTGGAGAGGAGGGCCCCAAAATTCTTTTGCTGATTTCTTCCGTTTCGATCGGTGACTTTCATATCCCTGACTTGCAGGTAAGAGTTCTTGCAAAACTCATATTTTTTAGTTGTTTAGTTTTCTGATTTGCTCACCCAGGAGCCTCTACTGGCTTGCTAGGGCTTCTTCGAGCTGATTCATTCATTTCGAGGCAAAAACAATGACCAAATCGCTCTTTCTGGCTGTACAAAAGCGACCAGGTCACTCCTGTCGGGTAGAAAGGTGCGATTGGGAGTCGCTTCTATCTAACCTAAAAGTGCGACTTAGTTGTATCCATCTGACCTAAATGTGTGACTTGGTCATTGGTTTTGGTCAAGAAGGTGTGACCTAGTCCTCGGTGAGTTTTTTTCTAATAGATGAGGCTAACAGGAGTTTGGTGTTTGTGCATGATGACTCGCATTGTATGGAGGGAGCAAGACTGCAAAGATCTACGAGAGGAGGCTCTACGGGATGCAAATGTGCAAGGCACACTAGCCCATTGTGGGCTACTCAAGTTTATGCGGATCCCCTTGATGAAGAGCTTACATTTGCATCTTGAGACACTAGGGAGATTTTGGAATATTGGAGGGGAAATTTTTCATCCTACAGGGGCAGCGTGTGGATATTACACTGCGAGATGTATACTTCTTGACTGGGCTCCTGATGCTGGGAGTATTTGGTGATTTGGCGCCAAAGCTCTCTCGTGGGGAGACTCTAGATGAGATCTATGAGAGGCACTAATATGGATTTGCGTATGTGCGCGGGTCATACATCTTACTTTTTGATATTGAGGACCTTTCTACATGGGTTGTTGTAGCAATGGTGCTGTTCATATTGGGTTCATCAAGGAACCACAAGATATTAGGAGGGAAGCTCCAGATGGTGGAGAGTGCCATGGGGGTCACCTACTACGGAAGGGCCCATATGTATTTGTTTGCGGTTTGACATGCGCTAAACCACACAAAGACAACTAGTGGTGATTTTGGATCTCCCTCCTTCTTGTGTGCTTTCTTTTTAGAGAGAGTACCGACTCTTCATCCACATATAGTGATGCAGGAGAGTGGGTCACAGGAGCCACAAATGCGCTAGTGGTAGGACATGATGGTGCATGAGGGAGGTGGCATAGTGGGCCTATTCTTTACACAGGAGATGCTAGATCAGTGGCGATAGCTCCTGGTAGTCGGTGAGGACTACCCTTATGCTGGGATGGAATCTCATGGGGATGTAGAGATTCCTCGACCTACACGTCAGGTGTGGGGACCAGCTGGTATGCATACATGATGTTTTTGTTCTTACATTCATACATAAAGTAATTTAGCTAGTTTATAGTTAGCTGATGATATGCATAGACTAATGAGATATTTGTGTGCATGTATAGATATTGGTCCTCTCCCTCTAGTAGGTTACCAGCGACGGATGGGAATGGTGGAAAGACCAGACACACCCACATAGGACCCCCATAGGGAGCGATAGGTTCTGGACAATATTTGGCCACAGGTGGAGTGACTATTGGAGGGGGTTATTGATGATGGTTGGCAGTATTTGGGTGATGAGCTGATTGTTTCCTATTACCATGCACCTCCGTGGTGGATTCCTCTGATGAAGAGGATCACTATGGCTATTGAGTCTATACGAGCAATGGTGCAAGGGGACGTAGCTATGGAGGATGAAGATACCTACAATGAGGAGGATACCGAGTCAGAGGATGATGGGGATGGATCTGGCTCTGATTAGAAGCTAGTGGAGCTTCCCCTAGTGTGTTGGTGCACTTAGGATTTTTTGTATCACGATGTATATTCAACTGAGAAAGCTTATGTAGCTTCTCATTTTGTACTGAACATACTTGGACATATGACTTATATATATATATATATTGTTTCTGATGCACATCGATGTGCTTTTATGGTTTTTATATGTGAGTCTTTTTATGATGTGAAAAATGCCTAGATGATGTATGTTACATATGTATGCATGTTTATATATGATGATGCATGATTCAGTTTTCCATATGCTTCCTATATGCGATGATGAATATGCCATTCTAGAATTTCATTAGATATTTGATCTACTAAACTATTGAGGTTTCTGGGAACATGTGTGAGGTTTCTGGGAACATGTGTGAATGTGATAGATTCAAATGTTCTAACCAACTGTTTAGTGCACAAGAACTTTCTAAAGAGTTAGGGATCACGTACCCAGTAGTGTTTATTCAACTGGGAGACAAGCAGTTGGGAGTCTAAGAAGATATCAAGGTTGTTAATACCCAATTGGAGGGTGGCGTCCAAGAGGCCTAGGACACCATCATACTCATCTTGGTTGTTGGTTGCAATGCCCATGCATATTTCATCAATGTGTATCCACTCATGTGATGGGGAATAGATAACCCATGCAATCGAGGCGAGGTTTGGAGACCATCTGCTTTCTCCATCAACAAATCCAATGTAGCAACATGAGGTAAGATCCATCTGGAGTAGTCAAGAAAACAAGATGTAAGACTCACTTCAAGAAATGTGTAAAACAACAAGGGACAAAACTATGCTACAAGTGACTCATTGGTGATGTTAAGCGTAAAATCTCTTGGGTTAGAGCCCGTTATGGAGGTTCTCCAAGAGTTTTCCATCAGAGTCAGTGATAATGTATGCCCCTTTTCTGAGGCAATGGTGGATGACATATGGGCCATACCACATAGATTCAAATTTTCCTTTCCCCAACTTGTCATTGGCTTGGTCGTAAACCAGAACCATATTGCCTTTGTTAAAGGTGCGAGGGTGGACCTTGGAGTCATAATGTGACTTCGATTGAATTTTGGTTGCTTTGATGGCTTGGAGAGAAGCACGACAGTCTTTGTTGGTTTGTTCAAGTATGAGGAGGAATTATTCTAAAGGAGAAGTGTTAGGGAGAAGTTCAACGGTGAGCCGGAGGGATGGAATTTGGCACTCTATGGGGGTACTGATTCGATGCCGTGTACTAAACAGAAAGGAGTGAAGCCAGTGGTGGTATTCATGGATGTGCGGTAAGCTCATAGGGTGGAGAATGACATGTGCTGCTAGTTGGTTTTTTGTTTTGCTACCATCCTTTAGAGCATGTTCTTGATGATTTTATTGACCAGTTCGACTTGGCCATTCCCTTAGGGGTAGTAGGAGTATGAGAATTAGTGTTCGAACTTCAACATGGTTGAAAGTTTAGCCCAAACAACGTCTTCAAAATGTTTACCATGGTCTGAGACCATCTGTTGGGGAACACCAAAATGCGAAATGACGTGGTTGAATAAAAATTGCGCCATTGTTTCTCCTTTGCAATCGAATGTGAGCATGGCCTTGATCCACTTGATGAAGTAATCAACAGCCATAATAATGTATTTATGGTTGTTGGCAAAGGTAGGGATGATTGTCATGAATTCAATCGCCTACTTACACAAGGGATCGACTATGAACATGGGGTGTAACGGCGCGGGGGGAGTCCTTACCTTTTGGGCAAAGAGTTGACAATTGTGGTAGTGTTTGACTGCCTCAATGCAATCATCGAAGATAGATGGCCAAAAATAGCCAGCCCGTAGAATATTTTGAGCAGTTTCCAAACCCAAGAGGTGGCCACCGCAAGATCCACTAGGACAGTCATTAAGGACCATTTCATCCTTGTCATGGGTGAGGAAATGACGTAATATGGTGTCGATGCCTCGAATATACTTAACATCTCCTATCAGAAGATGGCGAGGGACTTGATGTCAGATGTGTCATCTATATTTGTGGCTTAAATGAGCCACAAGAGTTTGGGTGCGGAAGTAAAGAAGGATGCCCCATACCATGGATCTTCTGTGGAGATGAAGAATAAGAATTCGTCGGGGAGGTTAACCGTTATTGGTGGTGGTGTGGACAACGGGGGCAGATATTCCATTAACACAATTAATGCCAATGTTGTGGTGCTTTTCAGGGTGACAAATTCTAGGTTGAATTCCTAGAGGATGACTACCCACTTTGCCGCACGACCTTATATTAGGAAGTGGCTCAAGAGGTACCACATGGGGTTGGAATCGACTGCTACACGAGTATGGTTTGTGATCATGTAACGACGCAATTTTTGGACCAAGAAAATGAAGGAGAGGGTTGTCTTCTTCTCAAGTGAATATTGCAAAGGTGGGCTAGTTAGCTTCTGGATAATGTAGTAAATCATGTGCTCTTGAAGAGCATCATCTTCCTAGACCAAAACTCTAGTGATGGTGTTTTTCGAGGATGACACATAAAGGATGAAATCTCAGGTGAAGTTGGATGCAGATAGTAATGCTGCAGAATCCAAAGGTTGCTTTAGTGCATCGAAATCATCTTGCACCTACTGATCCCAAAAAAATGGAGTGTTGGATCAAACCAGACGTAAGAAACCATGGGCTTTCATTATGTACTCCGATATAAAGCAGCGAAGGAAATTGGCCTTGCCTTGGAGACTTTGTAATTGGTGCAAAAGTCCACAGTGAGGGGAGGTCAAGGATGGCTTGAACTTTAAGAAGGCTAACCATCATCCCTTTGTGGGACACGATGAACCCAAGTAGAAGGCCCGATGGGATACAAAAAACACACTTGAGCGAGTTCAAGCAGATTTTGTACTTACGACATGACAGGAATACTTGTCGCAATTCATCTAAGTGGTGTGCATGCTTTCGTGACCGAGCGGTAAGGTCGTCCAGATAGACCAATATTATGTGAACAAGCTCATGGAAGAAATATTTCATGGTGCACTGGAAATTTTCTCCAGCGTTCTTTAATCCAAAGGGCATTACTCGATATGCAAATGTACCCCAAGGGGTTGTAAATGTAGTCTTCTTTTTGGATATGGATTTGGTTATATTCGGAAAAGATGTCCATGAAAGAAAATACCTCATGTCTGCCATACGCGTCGATGATTTGGTGAATAAAAGGCGTTGGAAAATTTTCCTTAGGACATGCCAAATTCAGGTCACAAAAGTCTATAGAGATGCAAATGGTACCCTATTGTTTGTTGACGAGAATAGGATTTGAAACCCACGTGGTGTATGAAATGGGGTAAATGCAACCGGCTATGCATAGTTTCTCGATTTCTACTTTAACCGCAACCTCTTTGGAAGGGTGGATAGGCCATTTATTTTGGTGAATGAGCACCACATCAGGCCATGTGTTGATGTGGTGCCCAACAATTGATGGATCCAATCCTAGCATTTTTGTGTAGGACCAAGCAAAGATGTCGCGAAACTCTTGAAAACACTCTTAATAGGAAGCGACTTCTTCAGAGGAGCATGATGTCCCTAGCATAATCTCTTCAACAATATTCGATTTGGTTGATATATTGACCTTAATGGTAGGTGAGATATTGGACATGTTCCTCTCTTCAAAGGTGTTGGGTGTCGGAATGGAGTTTTTGAACCAATCAACCTTCCCGTTGATGAAATCCTTGGTTTCGACTGAGAACTGGTCTGATGACAAAAGAGTTTATTCGAGGATGAAGAATGAGTGGTGGTGCATATCATCACATGGGTGTTAAGGAGCAGTCAAGGCCTCAAGTATATCCTCATCATTGCTGAAGCAGGAATTGGATAGATCTAAGGGATCGTTGATGGTTGCGGAGATAGGAGGTTCAGTGGAGGTGGACACCATGTAAATGGTTTTGGTGTTGGAGGAAGAAACCGAACTGTATATCTCCTCCATAACAGTGATTTTGGATTCAAGGGAATGTTTTCGAAGATTACTCAGGGCAGCTCAAAACTCAGTCAGGTCTTGGAAATGGTGAGAATAATGTCCATACAAACCACAAAGGGTGCATGCATGGTTCGTTCTCAAAGACTTGTTCTTGGATGTTGGTTGGCTTCAGAGGATGACGACCGAACAATTCTTTGTTGTATCCATGGAATCCAGGTGTGTGTTAAGGATGGGGATTTCTGAACAATTATGGGTTACATGACCCTGTACATCGCACACAGTGCATGGAGGAGTCTGTCAGTGTTCAGCTGTTGCTTTGGTGTTTTTTCCCCCAGCCCTCTTTAGGTGGGGCGGGTTTGGTGCAGGTGCAGAAGATGGTTTTTGTGGGCCAGGAGGGGGGCATTCCATCATCTCAATACGTTGGACAAGGGTCAGCACAACATAGGGAATTGGAGGCTTCGAGGTAGGTTCCAGGTACCACACTGAAATTCCCAGCGTAAAGTTTGGTAAATTCAAAGTAGCCATAACAAGATTACTTACAATTCTTGATGGTGGAAAGAGGAAAGGAATTGTATGGACTGGGAGATAGCCCCAGTAATTCCCTAGCGATTGCATTTATGGTTATGGTTACGGATGGGGCTGTGGCTGTAGCTAGGGGTGTGGCTGTTGTTGGGGCCATAGTTGTGGCTTAGGGTGTGGCTTCGGTTGGGGCTTGGGTTCTGCACTACTGGATGAGAGCATGCACAAGTCCGCAGTGTCGCTTAGTGGTAGTGGAGGCAGTAAATATGAGAAGGAAGCCAGTAAATATGAGAAGGAAGCCATCATGGAAGTGTCGGTGAATAGTTTGGGGCCTACCACCTCCATGGAAGGGGTGTTTGTGTTGTCAATCGAGGTATCGATGGTGGGGATGACATTGGATGGTTCGGTTGGCCCTTGCGGGTCATGGTAAGTTAACTGGTCTACTGTCACAATATTCCTGTGATGAGGGAACATCATGAGGCATAACACAGTGGATTCCACAACCCTCATAGCATACATGTAGCTACGTCCGAGGAGAAGATTGTAGTCCAGTTGAGTGTTGAAAACCTCTATGTTTATCAGAACTGTCTTACTAGCTAACAAAATGGGGACATGCGGGAGAATTTCGGAGGATTTGGTGTGGTGTACATCATAGGTGAGCAGTGTGGTGGTAGATGGTTGAAGGGTAGGGCACCCAAGTTTCTGCCAGAACAGTGTCGACCTAACACAAGTGAATGCCCCTTCATCGACTATACATCGATGTATGACCAAATTTTGAATTGGTACCAGAATATGGAAGGAAATGGTTAATGGAATTATGGGTTCTTCATTGTCCAAATCGAATGTGATCAATCTAGAGTCAGAGGGATCTACAACATTGAGTGTCGCTAGTAATGATTTTCGTTGTGGCGGGAATGTTTTGAGCACCTCAAGAATGGGCATGGCTATAGATGATTGGGCCAAGTCGTCAATGATGTTATAGTTTACTACCACTCTGGGGGTGGCATTATTGGCTACACGTCTAATGGGGAATCGCGAGCCTCGAGCTGCCCTATCCATGGGGGGGGGGGGACATAGATGATTAGGTGTGTTGGTTGTGTTGGACGTGGATGCCACTGATGGGTTAGCAGTTTCGGTAGTAGATCCATACTAGTTCCCCCTGGTCTGTAGGTTGATCTATTTAGTTGTTATGGCCAACAGGTGATGGGAAGCTGTCTCTATAGGTGGGTGCAGAGTAGGAGATGCAGGGTTTGGTGGGGGAAATGGAGCAGTTGCTACCAATTCTTAGAGAGGTAACAGGTTCTAGAGCACCATAGTTGGAGGGCCCAGTGGTGTTGGATTGGGTTGGGCTGCCGCATTGGTGGCCCGCCGAGCTTCATCTTGGAGAGATTTTTTGGTGCGTTCCATGAAAGGGCATTCGTGAGTGTATTTCCTATAGACATTGCACATTTTGTACAAATGGTTGGTCTGTAATGGAGCATTTCATCTAGGTGGGTTAGGATATTGGGGATTTTGGGCTGGTGGATTAGTGCTAGTGTTGTTTGGAGGATTTGGTTGTTTTCTGCCTCCTTTTGGCTAGTTATTCCCCGGGTTCCTGGCTCGATTTTTCCTTCCTTTCCCTTGTTGGTTATTGGGGGCAGGCTGGTTGGGACGATTTTGCTAAGAAAAAACTTGTCCCGTGGGAATGGGGGGAGCTGGAGAAGGGGCTAGAGTGGCCTGCATGGGTGCCACAAAACAGGTCAGAGAAACTTGAGGGGATACAAATCCAATCATCTGTCTTGAATATGGTTGTGCTAGCCAATTTGGTGCATGTTCTTATTGAGTTGGCGCAGGTTGCACGTAAGAGGTCGTGGTTGTGGAATGGGACATCGTATTGGAATAGTCAATTAGTGGGTGAGTTTGTGCAACACTAGGGGCATTTCTTGTGTGCAGTGGAATACTGGGAGGTTCCATATAGTAGGGATGGTGCTAGGAGACGGAGCCTATGATACCGTCGGCAGCATGGGATTCCCCCAATGCATTGTGGTGGGCGGTACCGACACACACGACATCAGGAATAATGGTGTAAAGGTATCCAGAATGAGCATAGATCAAGTCAAATTGTTGGTCCTTTAGGATGGCCTCTTCCTTAGTTTGGGGACATTCGTAGGTGACGTACTTAGTGATGGGAGGTAGTAAGGTTTTCAAAAACCAATCAAGGAAGATTTTGTCATCAAGCTTGATCTTGCACAGGCTGCAACGTCGTCGCCACTCATGGATGTGGTCAATTATATGGTTCAGAGTGTTTTGGAGGAAAGATAGAAATATTTCTACTCCCTCCTCATAGTGGATAGGGTGTTCGAAACACTACAAGAACATGAAGGCCAAGGAATTTAAGTCCGTATAGGAGGCTTGAGGTAGCTCTATGTATGATTTGGCTGCGGCACCTGTGAGGGTGTGTTGGAATAGCCTAAGTCTAATGGAATCATATACGATGTTGTTTGATGAGCACCATAGATGAAAAAATATTATGTGGTTTTAGGGGCACTCCCCTACCTTCCCTTCAAACTTTGGAATGTATGATGGTAGTTTGGTTTACATTGGAGGACAATGGGCTTGATGACAAATTGGGTCGCTGGTCAACCTGGACAGATCAGGAAAGTTTAGGTGAGTCATGAATGGGAGGTTAGACCCAAGGTTGGTATTAGGGGGGGTAGCAATGGCCTTGGGATTTGCAGGAGCGTTGTGTCCCTTCATGACTGGAGGTACCTGAAACTAGCTTCCTACAACAAGGATAGTCAAAACAATAGTGGAAGGGCCACTTCCCCTAGGCACAAAAGGTGGTACTATGGGAATCACAGAAGTTGGTATAGGGCCTCCACTAATGGGTATCATACTGACGATAGTATGCAGAGTGGGACTGGGACCACCGACCAAAATGTTGGCAGTGATGGGGGGCAAGGATGTAGGTCCACTGCCAATCACCCATCCAAAGAAGGGATTAGGGTTTATGCCATCCATGGGCCTAGACGATGTAGTGTGCATATTTATCTTGGATTGGTAGGAATCCAAGTCAGATTCAAAGGTTGTGTGGCCTTCCGATGGTGAGGAGGGTTGTCGAGAATGGTCTTGACGGTGTTGGTTTAATGAGCCAAATTGAGGGGACTCCCCCCTGAGACGAGAGGAGGATCATGGTGGATCAATTACATCTTTCTGATAGTAACAGGTGATGAAAATTAGACCCCATTTTAATGTCTTCCTATTGTCTTACAGGTGGTCACTCGACCACCAAGACTGTCAGAAGACAACACTTGGATTTTTCCTCACAAGTTTTACTAGTCAATCGGAAGGGTTCGTTGGCCCATTTTGCTTGGAAATTCTTCTCATTGGATAGCTACTTTGGGGTTCATGTGGGGTTCATGTGGAAATTCTTCTCATTGGATAGCTACTTTGGAAATTGGTTACTTTTAAAGGTTCGCTTGAGGTCATGAACCAAGGTTAGTTGAATTAAAGACAGATTAATAAAATAAATAAGAAACATAATAATACATGATTCAGTATTGAAATACGATTCCTCCTAAGATATGTTAACCTGAATTCCTTCAATTATTTAGTATAGTTGTTTTCATGTAGGAGGATGGTCATTTTCATTCAGTTGGGTTGTAGCATTTTGTCCTTGTGATGCATGAGTTTTATCGTTCTCCTTTCCGCTTTGTCTAAGTTCTTGCAATGGAATTATGTTAACTAATCTCCCTCTTCTAACTTATAGTTCTCTCTTTGGTGTTGTTGTAGTTGTTACAGTACAATAAAAACTAGTGTTTAGTTCTATATATCCTTAGTGAACCATATTTGACAAGTTATATCATTTCGTTCTACATTGTGTTCCTTCCATATATACATGGCTCACATCTCAACTTATGTGAGCTAGTTATAAATTGGGAAATGCATTATTTTCCCTCAAGAGCATAGTGAGGTTGAGGCATTCTTGTACTTTCATTTTCTCTAGCATGTAGAAGTGTTCTATAAAATAGTTTGTTTCTGTGTTCTAAATCTTATACATATTTACTACCTATAACAATGTTGCATATGGGCTCTCAAAATATTTTTGTTATACATAGACTTTTATTCTAATAAAACCCAACATTCAATAATCAAAGTTTTGAATCATAGACATATATTCTTTCTTCTTTAAATAATCTCTCTATCGATTTCTCTAGTTACTTTTCCTCATAGCTTATCTTCTATTGAATGAGGGCGATACAAATGTGGCGAAGAGTACTAGAAATAAAACACCCCCTATGTGAGACATATAATGGCTAAAAACAAAATTTCCCCAAGAGGTCCTTAAACCTTCAGTTGTAATCCCATACTATTTCCCCAAAAAACTACTTGATCTATTTCAATTATTATATACACTAGTACTAAGATTTTAGGATTTCAAATTATTGATTAGATCATTCTTTAGCTCATCTAAGGTCATCATCTACCCTATAGGTATCACAACTTTGTATTTCATGTACCACCATAATGCTTTATACTTAAAGGTAGTTTCTAGACATGCAATCTTAATTTTATTATATGTGATTTTTTTATGATCCAAATAGCATCATAGGTGAGCCAATGTTGATTAGTGTCATCCTTTTTGATCCCATGGAAATCCAGAAGCTTGATATTGACATCATTTTTCCTTTGTCCTACCATGTTCAAACTTAAATTCTTCACTAATGTGTTACTTCTAGCTTATGTTATTACTACTATTCTTTGTCTTATCATGTCTCTCACTTTCATTTCAATTGAAATTCCTTCTCCTTTGAAAATGAAGATGGGGGTATTTAGACCTACGTTTGGGGTCAAAATTTGACATTTCAATAGATGTTTGATGAAAAATCGAACTTTTAACATTGAATTTAGGTTGAATGAACATAAAATCTAAGGAAAGTATATGCTCTATCTCAACAAGCATGGATTAAGTAACTGTTAAATATGAATAAATATGAAGAGATGTTAGGGAATGCCTAATAAGTGACCTTCAAATTTTATGTCATTTAATCGTCCATTTTTTATGTGAAAACTGCTTACCTCTTCCCCCCCCCCCTTCTCTACAAGATTGAAGGGTCAATTGCATAAAAGGAAACAATATATCTTTTTAGAAGAATTGGGAGAAGGTGAATTTGGATATAGGTACAAAATTTCCTTTGGTTTGAAATTATCCTTGAAACTATAATTTATTTTGTATTAAGATGATTATTATTTAGCATTTCTTCATCCTGTACCCTAGTTTATATTTGTTTTTTCCTTGCAAGTATGTTTATATTATGGAACTACTTCATGTTGTTTTTAGCAGATCGTGTCCATTTATCCATGTTTGTCCATCAATACATTACCACATTTAGTACACATATCTTTGAGAACACTACTTGATGAATATCTTGGCATAAACTTGAAATTTGTTAATACATTTTTTCATTTTTTGTTTATGAATTTATTTTTAATGTATTAATCAATAGAAAACAATGTCATCAAACCCTAATTGGGGAACTAGTGTATCTATCCAAAGTGCGTGTATACAATCAGTTCTTTATTCTATATACCCTGCCACTATGAATAGTGCTCCTAATGAAAGCAATTATTTTGTGCAAACTAGCAATTGTGATAATACATTCGATTAGAATCACCCCAATCTTCATGACAGTGGTTACTTAGGAAATGTAATTTCCCTTGTATGCAATGAAAATGCATAAAGAGAACAAGGGTTGTTGAGTCAACATCTAGGAAACATTTCCTAGAGCATGGGAACTTAGAAGGTGGAAAAGAATATCACCCCTTCGTAAGATAATGAAAACTTGTTTTTTGACATTTTTCAATAGTTTTAATATTTTTCTATTTTGATACTAATCAATTTTTTGGTAATTATTATAGAGACAAGACAAGTTCTAATGATTGGAATTCCACATGCTACAATTCATAGTTTTTATGGGGTGAAGAAATTAAAGTTGATTCTATGGAAAATGACCTTAATATTGTTGTGAATGAACGAATAAATAGGTTGGTCCATGACACGTTTGTTGAAATGAATAAGAATGAACTTGCAAATAAGATCTATGAATAAATTCATGATGCAATTTTTAGTGATTAGGCACAAAAATATTTATACAAAGACTCAAAGACATGTACTCTTATCCTTTCTCTTTTAATGTCATTCAACATCTAGGTAATTAATGATATTTCAAATAGAGATATGTAGAAGGTGTTAAAGTATGCAATATTTTTCTGTATACAATTATAATTTTTTATGATTTTTTTGTGATTGTAACATACAAGACCTTAAATTTGATTTTCCAGTATATTAATTAAATTGTTCTTGTATATTATTGGGTTATTTTCTTATACCAATGCAAATAATTTGCCTCACACATATAGATAAATGTGCATCGGTATAGAAGATATATGAATTGAGTACTTGAACAATTGATTCATATCCTAATGAAGATATTATATATTATGGATAACATGCATAAAGAATTTAATACCCCAATGTGGAATTAGTAGGTATATTACTGACTAGGTAAACATAAGGTTTTTGTAAAGTTATTCATCATATCCCCATAAGTCATGATTTCTATTGATTTTTTAGGTGCAAAAACATAGCATAGCTTATGGAATTGTTGAGAATATAGTTGTCATTGATGTCAAAGGACTTCATAGATGAAAAAGGAACAACAAATAGACATGTAGCAGGATGAAATTAGTAAAAGACAAAGGATCCATTACATGGATTATCATTGATGTCAAAGGAGTTCAACAATGACAAGGGAAAATCAGTAATAGGGTCAATGACAGGAGAAATATCTTCAAAACAAGCAGTGGAGGATCCATAGATCAGAATTGAAGACCCATAGATAAGACAAAATATGGATTTCACAATCGATGGCTGAAGATGGATTTTGCAAGTTGGAGTTATACCTGAGATAACCCAACATTGCCTAAATTAAATCATCCTCACGATTGGATATCGTGTGGTGGAGATCAGAGAGTGCTAAAGATCTGCGGTCAGAATGAATTTTGTTGATTAAATAACAAGGAGGATAAAAAGGTGAATCAGATGTGAAATTCAGAAGTAATCTCCATGAAAGAGATTAAAATCAACGTATGAGGTTGATCGTTGAATTAGATCAACGAATTCCAGTTATTTTGTAGAGAGAACTAGCACAGATTAATAAAATCCAGATGTGCACAAAATTTTAATAAAATACTCATGATATTTGGGGTCCATCGTCGATCTAGATTTGATGGTCCTCATGGATTTCATAGATTCAACTAGTAGGTGAGTTAATTGTTGAGATGGGTGCAAAATTTTAATTCAAACAAGTTTTTTCTATTTAGAGTTCTTCATTGATTGAAGATGATGGAGATAGAAGATGGTTGAAGATCAATGACCAAGGTAAATTTTGTTGATTAAATAGATAGTTAGATAAAAAGGATGATGAGTTGTGAAATATGAAACCAATCGCTTGGAATAGGATCGAGATCGACAGATATGATTGATCATTGAAACAGATCAACGATCATCAATGGAGAAGTTGTGCGGTCTAAGAAAGTTTTGATATGCATGAAATTTCTATGAAATTTGCTTTATGTTATTTGAAGTCCACCGTTGATTGATGGGGATCCTGATCTGATGGTGGTAAAGACATTTCCCTAAGTAAAGTGATAGGAGGTTAACAAATTTTGATGGGACCGAAATTTCTATCAAATACAATTTAATACATTTGGAGTCCACCATTGATCCAACTAGATTTAGATTGAATGACCCTCAAGGGATTTCACAGATTTAACTAGTAAGTTAGTTAACATTCTAATGGGAGTGAAAATTCAATGAGAAATAGTTTACTAACAATGTGGATAGTCCAGATCATTAAAGAAAAGTTGTGAAATCTGATCTTGAGAATATCGATGGTGGTGAATTATTTTCGCACAAAGAAAAGTGAAGATCCACAATCCACATTAGATCGTAGATCGACGGTTAGGATTGAACTCACAAAGAAATCAATAGTTCAGAAGAAAAGCGGAAGGGGCATAATCGCGAAAAGACTTTGGGAAATGTCACTGTTACCCTACCCAAAATCTGAAAGATCGACAATCCAGAAAAAATATGTGTAAGATCCACGTTGTGGAAAGATTGGTTTGAAAAAGAGGAAATCTCAAAATGACATGTTGAAAATGTCACAAACCTGTAATCTGGAAGATTGACAGTCAGGATAGCACTCGAATGAGATCCATGATGCAAAAAGATTGGTTTGAAAAGAGGAAATCATGGAATGATATTTGGAAAAATTCACACATCCAATATCCAATTTCCATCTCAAATTAATGGTCACAGAGAGCTCGAAAAAGATCAACGGTCACGAAGAGCTCGTAAAATATCAACAGTGCAGAATGATTGGTGCGGAAAGCAAAAATCATGGAATGATATTTTGAAAAAGTCACATATCTGCTGTCTAATTTTTATCTCAGATATACGGTCAAGAAAAATCATGAAATGAGATCACTAACTCAGGATGATTGCGGAAATAGAGATTGTGGAAGAACACAACTAGAAGAATAAACTGTAAATCAATTAACAAGGAATTGTTTTAGTCATTTTGAAGAATCATGACGGAGTAAGATGAGTCTACAAATAAGTAATAGAATGAAGAATTAATCTCTCATGAAGAGGCATGATCGAAGAATGAAATGGCGTAATGGTGAAGAGATGCGTCCACAGGAAACGTGAAGGTATTTATACATAGAGGGATGAGTGAGAGAAATAGTCTCTGTGGTCTATATCATAGAAGAAGAAGCAGAGACTAGTGAGTGTGATAGAGATTGAAGGGTAAAGGAATCTAGGATATTTCTAAAAACATATTAGGGTGGAAGGGTGGCACTAGGGAAGGAAACAAGCCTGTAGGGGGTTGTAACCTCCTTTCAGCAGAAGCTGGCAAATAGGGTGTAGTAGCATCGTGCTAGTTGTGGCTGACAAAAGAGGGGGTTGTATCCTCCTTCTAGTAGTTGCTGGTAAATAGGTTTTAATACCATCCTTGTCTATAGCATTAGGAAAAAACTATTGGTAAATAACAATTTTCCAGTAATAGGAATTATTGGTGGTTTACCCAATTGGGCATCCATAATAAATTTATGTTTTGTGTGTTCTTGTTGAATATGTGTTTTAATGAGTAAACTAAAAGTGGTTTTAAATTCATAAAAGCTACAATACTGATTCAACCCCCCTCAGTATTGACCAATATTTCAACAATTGGTATCAGAGCAGGTTCCTTCACCATAGTTTAATCACTAGAAGGAAGATCCTATTTAAAAACCACTATGGATCAACAAGAACGATTAGCCACAAAGAAACCTCCATTATTCATAGGAGAAAATTATGCATACCAGAGTGTGAGAATGAAGTGTCATTTGATGTCCCTTAGATGGAAGGTTTGGGTAGCAACTAAAAAAGAATATAAAATAGGAGACCAAGAACCTACAGACCCAGAGGAGATTAGGCCAATATGAAGGTAATGCCAAATCCCTAAATGCAATATTGAGTGGATTGAAAAAATATGAATTTACAAAAGTTATGCGATGCAAGAAAACCAAACAAGCGTGGGATAAGTTAAAAATTATCTATGAATGGGCATATAAAGTCAAATAATTCAGGCTTCAGACATATAAAGGGCAGTTTGAGAGCCTTAAAATGAAAGAAGAAGAAAATATTGAGGAATACATTCTAAGACTAGATGAGGTTGCCAATGCTATTAGAGGTCTTGGAGGAAAATTAAAAGAAAGAGAAGTGGTGAGAAAGGTACTAAGAAAATTTCCAATGAAGTATGACTCAAAAGTGTCCACTCTAGAAGAATGAGATGACCTTGATGACATGACAGTAGATGAACTACATGGGATCTTCATTACATATGAGATGAGGACGGGACATAATGAACCGTTAAGAAAAGAGGCAGCATTTAAAGCCTTATCCAAGAACCAACTACAGAACCTAGATGATGAAGAATCTCTTTTCATCAGTAAACTTGAGAAAGGTATTGGGAAATACAAAGGAAATCTACCCTTGAAATGTCTTAGCTATGGAAGACTTGGACATTTTTCCAATAAGTGTCCTTACCCAAAACAAGAGGAGAGTGATCATGAAGAATCTTGTTGTCATAAGTGTAAGAGCATGGGTAAGAAGAGGTTTAAGAAAAAGAAGAAGAACTTCTATTCCAAAGAAGATAGTGACGATGAAAGTGAATATGTAGAAATCCTATTTATAGGGACAACAAATTCAGATGGGGAATTAGAAGTGGACATAGAAGCTAAATACATGGTTGATGTTGATGAAAATGAAAAATGTAGGAAAAGGAACAAAGTTTTGAAAGAGAAACTGTCAAAGTACCAAGAAGAAACAAATCAAATCATTATGGACTTGAAGAACCAGCTTTAAGAAGCCAAGGAGACTAAAGATGATATAGTAGTTCTGCTGAATGAGAGAATCCAAGATTCTGAAAAACTTGAAAAGGAGACTATTCAACATAGAAAAGGGATTGATGAAAAATATATCAAATCAAATTTTGAGAACATATCAAGGATCTTAGATGATATATTAAGTAGCCAAAGACCATCAAATGAAAAAATTGGTCGAGGATATGACAAAATAAAGAAGCCAGAATATTCCTCTATCACAAACCAAGGTGAAAATGAAAGAAGCTATGATGCACTAAAGAGTCCTGTTAAAAGGGAAGAAAGAAAGAAATATGTTTCATCCTTTCATGACAGAGACTGAACCAATGGGGTCTCTAATAGACGAATGACAAAAAGATATAAGCTGATATTTTTGGGTCATTGTTACTCTTATAATAATTTTGGTCATAAAGCCCCGAAATGCAAGGATTATGGAACGGTTTATGAATATAAGAAGGATACATCTAGTAACAAACCAAAAAGAAGAAATCATAACTGGATTGGATCTCTTCAAATATATGACATAGAGTGTTACAAATGTAATAAACTTGGACATATGGATAGAGAATGTAAACTAAGGAAGAGTGTTTCAATAGAAGCTCAGAAACAATGGAAGAAGATGGAACTTATGAAGCAAGAATACCAAATATTCCTCAAACATAAAGGGAAATTGTATGGATACTGTCATTGTTGTCATAAGTTTGGCCACAAGGCTGTTGACTACGGAACCAAGGGAAAATATCAAATTTTGAGAAGGAAACAAGATACAAACACAAAAGATGATAAAGGACAAGCAAGATGGATACCTCATGTGGAGATATGGAGGAAAAAGTTAGATTATGAGAACTCGGAAGAAACAAAAAATTCAAACATCAGTGAGGTATCCAAAGATGATGATGAGAATAATAGTGCCATAAATAAGAATGACATCCATTATGAGGAAACACAAGATGGAGATGTAAAAGAATACACTGATGAAGATGAAGATGAAGGTGATGAAGAAGGATATAGTGATGATTATGGGATTCTTTTCTAAATATCTCTCATGATTTAAAGAGAACCTTGAAAATAACATTCGGAGGGATCATATACTCAAGGGGAGTTAAAGTCAGAAATTTCCAATTGGTATCTAATGTTGAAGTATGATGAAATCTATCTTCATCAAAGACAATAGATCATCAAGATTAAATGGTAAGATTGGTGTATGGTTGACGTAGAGAAATTATACAACCTATGAACTAACATGAGAACAACAAAATGTGTGATTCATGAAAACCATGATTTCTGCAATCAAATAGAAGATAAATATTTTATGTTCACTTAGAATGTGAATTCATGAAACATAAAAATTCTTGACAGTGGAAGAAAACTCAAGTCTGATCTGAAAAAATAAAAAATTTAGTCTATTGAAAAGTGTTAGGATGAGTAAAAATAACAATGAATATTGTGAAGGAACAGTGGGTATTTAAAAAAATATAATTATCAGTTTAAGGAAGTTCTTTCTAAATATGTCTCTCAAACTTGTAGCAAAGCCTGTTGTTATCTCAAACCAAGGATTATGTGAATACTTCTTAAGAAGAAAAAGTTACATAATACAGTTTTTTTTTAAAGAACAGTGTAATGCTGAGTGTAAACTCTGTCACAAAATTGTTGACAAAGGAGAGGAAGTACAGTGACAGGGGGAGTCCGTGGATCTATCATTCAAGCTATAATTAAAGAACCCGTTGCAAGAAAGGAAATATTAAGATAAATGATAATACATTGGTTAGTACCAAGTCCAATTAACAAAGGGAAGATATGATGACATGGGGAGTTATAAAAAAGAAGAAAGAAAAAAAATCCTCAATAGCATTACATGTTATCCTTTGTCATTGTTGTCAAAGTGGGAGAATGTTTAGATGTTTCCATCAATGACAAAGGGGGATATTGTTGAGAATATAGTTTTCATCGATGTCAAAGGACTTCATGAATGACAAAGGAATGACAAATAGACATGTAGCAAGATGAAATAAATAAAAGACAAAGCATCCGTTACATGGATTATCATTGATGTCAAAGGAGTTCAGCAATGACAAGGGAAAATCAGTAATACGGTCGATGACAGGAAAAAGATCCGCAAAACAAGTAGTGGAAGATCCATATATTGGAATTGAATATCCATGGATTAGACAGAAGATGGATTTCACAATCCACGACTGAAGATGGATTTCACAAGTTTGATTTATACCTGAGATAATCCAACATTGCCTAAATTAAATCATCCTCACGATTGGAGATCGTGTGATGGAGACCGAAGAGTGATAAATATCTATAGTCATAATGAATTTCTATGATTAAATAGCGAGGAGGATAAAAAAGTGAATCGGTTTTGTGGCTGGACAAAATCCCTATCCACGTGCAGAAGCACCTACCTTTTGTCTATTGGATAGAAGGGTGGAGTCAATGGATAAAAAATAACATGCAATAAACTGTTAACAATAAACTAAGAATAAACATTTAAACTATGAAATAAATAACAAAAAGATGAAAACAATTATACCTCAGATCTGTTTGAAAGGGGGCTGCCATGCCCAAACTAAGAATATGCCTCTCCACAGGCAAGCTTGGTTTGGATTCTGACTCGGCACACCAAGGTATGGGAAAATGGGTGAATGAGGTGAATGGGATGAATGGCTTGAGAGAAAAGGTCTCTCAAGGCACTCATATGACTATAATAATGGTAGGAAGAAAACTAGTCATGAGTGATGGGGACCCCCACCCCTCCTTTTATATTTTTTCTCACGTTTTTAGGATTTTAAGACCCTGGTTAGGGTTTTGTTCCCTACCTAGGATTTTAAGCCCCCTTTCTCTTATTTTAATCTCCTTTCAGGGTTTTTAGGTCCTTTTAGGGATTTTAGCAGCTTTTTAGAGGCTTTAGCCCCCCTTGTGAGATTTTTATCTCCTTTGTAAGCTATTTTGGCTATTTTGGGGGTTTTTAAAGCCTTCTTATATTATTTTATCCTTTTGCGAGAGAAAAATAGGTTTAATGTGGGGTGGGGGTACAATGGGTTAGGAAATAGATTTATGTAGGTGGTGTAGGCCTTGTAGAGCAAGTTAGGAAATTTTTTTCATTAACATATTTCCCCCTAGTGTGTGAGGGTAGGAGCTCATCGTATGGCTGACAAACATCATAGCATCCTGGGGATTGTGGAGAGACCTGTGAAGAAGCATTGCTTCCTCTTTTGAGACATGGTGGCTTTTGTTTTTGTATTAATATGGTTCCTGTTAATGGGTGAGATACAAAGAATATGTGAAATGTTTATGGACTAGGTGGGCATACCCATGCTCGTAACAATGTCAAAAGAATCATGTGATCAAGGCTTTGAATTGCGAGAGATGATCATATACAATTGTAATTACATGCTGGTGGCCTCACTGAGAGGCTAAATACAATACTTATATGAAGAACTGATACATTGGAACCATGGCATTCTCATGGAATGCAATATTTTCATAGCTGATGACCTATTGGATCTAGAGGTGTACATAACTGTAGAGACTCACTGACGGAGAGTCAAAGTCTCTATGGTACAATATATTGCATCAATCATGAATCTATATAGAAGCACTACTCTAGGGCTTCTGATCACTATTTCAAATGTAGCTCAAAAATCACAAGGCACATGAACTTGTCTAGGTCCCTGAATAGACTCATCAATGTGCTAGAGTCAAGTGATAACCGGTGTCTTCGACCAAATATTGTACGGACCGATACCCTGAACAAATCTCAACTGTGTGATGATGTTTGTTGAAGTCAAGCACATGAGACCCAACCATCCTGAAAGGAACTAAGGACTCCTTTCAAGTAGTCCAAGGAACTCATTAATGAGGTTAATGAAACCAGGATACAGGGACCTCTGGGTCTATCCTCTAGAATAAATGTGTTGTTGTCGACAGAGGGAGACCTACAACTTATCAAGGAAATAAGGTGTCCTTGAAGAGAAGTGTGAGGGGGATAACTGAAGATGTGGGACAATTTGGGGACTAACACACTGAATGGGGAAATAGGGGCAGGTGATCAAGGGAGACTCATGCTTTCTTTGTTCAGAGTAATGGCGACAGGGCTGACCTGGCAGCAAATGAAACAAACTCATAGAAGAGGGATCATTGCTATGATACGGGGAATGTAACTGTAGATGGGAAGCAATTTGGGGGGGGGGGGGGATAACTTAGAATTTTGGGGTCCATGGGATCCATGGANAGAATTTTGGTGTCCATGGGATCCATGGAAGACTCATCACAAAATACTCTGAACAAAGGCGACCCAATGGGGGAATGCTGCCAAACTGTAACATATGGGGTGGCTGCGAAAGGCACCGTTATGGCACGATCTCGTGGATTTTTAGTGAGTCCGAGAAGGTAAATGCTCAATGGTGCTTTTATTTTTAGAGAGTCTAAAAGCATGAATAAGACTCCAGTGGGGTCTCTTTTTCATTGATAGTCTCATGTGCCCGAAAAAGTTTAAAAGTGTATATAGGAGAGCTCACCCATCCTTTTGGGGATGGGAGACTTCTTTACCATTGGTAGTCCAATCAGGATGGAAAAGGTTAAATCTGCACTGATAGGGTGGTCATTTAGATACTTTTATGAGCATGAATGAAACCAAGTATGCGCAGCAATTTTTTCTTGATGAGAAGGCTGGAAAAGAGATTAAAAACAACCAATGGTGAGATTTTTCATAGAGTTCGATCCCAATGCGTGAAAAAGAATAAAAGGATGTAAAGGGATAAATTCATAGCTTGAATATGCTGAGGTGGTCCTTTTCGTATGGTAGTCTGCACAGTTCACAAAAGGAGATAAACGGGGCTATGTAGATTCCCTTTCTAGTACTTTAGCAAGTGGGAAAGGAATCAAATGCGCTCGGTGATCTTTTCATTCATTTAGGAGTCAAAAAAGAGCTTAACAAAGACTCTGTTATGGTCAACCAAGCGAAGGGGAATTAATGGTGCCCCATGGTGGGATGGTGGGAGGTGGTCAATGGTGACCAACCATGCAGTATGGATGGAGGAGACAGCTCTTGAACATGCCAATACATGCATGGGAATATTTGCCAGGAGGAACGTAAATCGAGGAGACTTCTAGGAAATGATCTGAAAACCCATGTAAGTTGCGGTGAACAAACTAGACTATATATGATGTAAGTACAGTTCTAGAGATAGTTATATGCCAAGGGCACAGAAACCGAGGTAATGTTTGGGAAATGGCCCAAAAAATCACTCACTAAAAATGAGACAATGGTCTCACCACAAGATAGAGGATGAAAAACTGAAACCAACGGTGTGAACGGCGTCCCAAACGGACTCCGGACGACTCTGCTAGGTTCAAAAGAAAAATAGACCTAATGAGGCCTATAAATAGGTGGGTACCCCATAACAAGTGTCATTGTCATTGTTCACTACTGATTTGAATAGGAGGGCCCCAAACTTCTTTTTTTGATTTCTTCCGTTTCGATTGGTGATTTTCAGGTCTGTGACTTGCAGGTAAGAATTCTTGCAAAACTCATCTTTTTCAATGGTTTAGTTTTCTGATTTGCTCACCCAGGAGCCTCTATTGGCCTACTAGGGATTCTTTGAGCCGAGTCACTCATTTCAAGGCCAAACCTGTGACTAGGTTTCTCTTTTTGGCTGTACAGAAGCAACCAAGTCGCTCCTGTCATGTAGAAAGGTGCGACTGAGAGTCGCTTCTGTCTTGCCTAAAAGTGCAACTTAGTCGGATCTGTCTGGCCTAAATGTGTGACCTAGTCACTGGTTTTGGTCAAGAAGGTGCGACCTAGTCCTTGGTGAGTTTTTTTCTAATAGATGAGGCTAACAGGAGTTTGGTGTTTTTGCAGGATGACTCGCATTGTATGGAGGGAGCAAGACTGTAAAGATCTATGAGAGAAGGCTTTGTGGGATGCAAATGTTCTAGGTGCACTAGCCTGTTGTGGGCTACTCAAGTTTATGTAGATCCCCTTGATGAAAAGCTTGCGTTTATAGCTTGCGACACTGGTGATATTTTGGGATCTTGGAGGGGAAGTTTTCATCCTACAGGGGCAGCATGTGGATATTACACTGCAAGATGTATACTTCTTGAATGGGCTCCCAATGCTAGGAGTAGTTGGAGATCTGGCATCAAATTTCTCTCACAGGGAGACTCTAGATGAGCTATATGAGAGGCACTAATATGGCTCTATGTATGTGCACAGATCGTACATCTACTTTTTGATATTGAGGACCTTTCTACATGGGTTTCTATAGCGATGGTGTTGCGCATCTTGGGTTCATCAGGGAACCACAAGATATCTGGAGGGAAGCTCCAGATGGTGGAGAGTGCCATGGGGGGCACCTACTACAGATGGGCCCATATGTATTTGTTTGCAGTTTGACATGCACTGAACCATGCAAAGACATATGGCGGTGATTTCGGCTTTGCCTCCATCTTGTGTGCTTTCTTTTTCGAGAGAGTACCGACTCTTCATCCACATACAGTGATGCAAGAGAATGGGCCGCAGGAGCTGCATATGCGCTAAAGTGTGACATGATGGTCCACGAGGGAGGCGGCATAGTGGGAGAAGTTCCACGGTGAGGCGGAGGGATGGATTCTGGCACTCTATGGGGGTACCAATTCAACGCCGTGTACTAAATAGAAAGGAGTGAAGTTGGTGGTAGTCTTCATGGATGTGTGGTAAGCTCATAGGGTGGAGAATGACATGTGGTGCCAGTTGGTTTTATGGTTTCCTACCATCCTTTAGAGCATGGTCTTGATGATTTTATTGACCGCTTCAACTTGGCTATTCCCTTGGGGGTAGTAGGAGTATGAGAATTAGTGTTCGAACTTCAAGATGGTTGAAATTTAATCCCAAACAACGTCTTCAAACTATTTACCATGGTCTGAAACCAGCTGTTGGGGAACACCAAAATGTGAAATGACGTGGTTGAAGAAAAATCGCTCCACCTTTTCTCCTTTGCAATCGAATGTGGGCATGGACTTGGTCCACTTGGTTAAGTAATTAACATACACAATAATGTATTTATGGTTTTTATCTGAGGTAGGGTTGATTGTCATGAAGTCAATCGCCCACTTACATAAGGGATCGACTATGAACATGGGGTGTAACGGCGCGGGGGGAGTCCTTACCTTTGGGGAAAAGAGTTGACAACTGCAGTAGTGTTTGACTACCTTGATGCATTCAGTGAAGATAGATGGCCAAAAATAGCTGGTCTATAGAATATTTTGAGCAGTTTCCAAACCCAAGAGGTGGCCATTGTAGGATCCACTATGACAGTCACTAAGGACCATTTCAACCTTGTCGTGGGTGAGGCAATGACGTAATATGGTGTTGACACCCTGAATATACTGAACATCTCCTATCAGGAGATGGAAATCATCTTGATGTCGGATGCGTTGTCTATCTTCGTGGCTTAAATGAACCACAAGCATTTGGGTGTGGAAGTAAAGAAGGATGCCCCCATACCATGGATCTTCCGTGGAGATGATGAATAAGAATTCGTCGAGGAGGTTAACCATTATCGGTGGTGGTGCAGACAACGGGGGAAGATCCTCCATTAACATAGCTAGTGCCAATGTTGTGGTGCTTTTTCAAGGTGACGAATTCCAAGTCGAATTCCTAGAGGACAACTACCCACTTGGTGGCGTGACCTTGTATTAGGAAACGGCTCAAGGGGTACCACATGGGGTTGGAATCGACCACTACATGAGTATGGTTTGTGATCATGTAACGGTGCAATTTTTGGACTGAGAAAATGAAGGAGAGGGTCATATTCTCCTTAAGTGAATATCGCATAGGGGGACCAATTAGCTTCTTACTAACATAGTAAATCATGTGCTCTTGATGAGCATCATCTTCTTGGACCAAAAATCCAGCGATGGCATTTTTCGAGGCCGACACATAAAGGATGAAATATCGGGTGAAGTTGGGTGCAAATAGTTATGGTGTGGAAGCTATATCTTGCTTTAGCACATCGAAAGCATATTGCACATACTGATCCCAAACAAATGGAGTGTTGGATCGAACCAGATATAAGAAACCATGGGATTTCATTGCGTACTCTAATATAAAGCAGTGAAGGAGATTGGCCTTTCCTTGGAGACTCTGTAATTGGTACAAATTCCATGGTGAGGGGAGGTCAAGGATAGCTTGAACTTTAAGAGGGCCGACCGTCATCCCTTTGTGGGACATAATGAACCCAAGTAGACGGCCTGATGGAACACAAAAAACACACTTGAGTGAGTTCAAGTAGATTTTGTACTTACGACATCACAGGAAGACCTACCGCAAGTCATCTAAGTAGTGTGCGTCCTTCCGTGGCCGAGCGGTAAGGTTGTCTAGATAGAGCAATATTATGTGAACAAGGTCATGGAATAAATATTTCATGGCATGCTAGAAAGTTGCTCCAACGTTCTTTAATCCAAAGGGCATTACTCAATATGAAAATTTACCCCAAGGGGTTATAAATGTAGTCTTATAGTGTTCTTTCCGGATCTAGATTTGGTTATATCCAGAAAAGCTATCCATGAAAGAAAAGACCTAATGTCCATCGTACGCGTCGATGATTTGGTCAATAAAAGGCATTGGGAAATTTTCCTTAGGATATGCCAAATGCAGGTCATGGAAGTCTGTACAAACGTGAATTGTACCCTATTGTTTGTTGACAAGAACATGATTTGAAACCCACATGGTGTATGCAATGGGGTAAATGAAACTGGCTATATGCAGTTTCTCAATTTCTGCTTTAACTGCAACAGATTTGGAAGGGTGGATAGGTTGTTTCTTTTGGATAATGAGCACCACATTAGGCCATGTGTCGATGTGGTTCCCAATGATTGATGGATCCAATCCTAGCATTTCGGTGTAGGACCAAGCAAAGATGTCACAGAACTCTTGAAAATGTGCTTGATAGGAAGTGACTTCTTCAGAGGAGCATGATGCCCCCAACATAATCTCTTCAACGATATCTGGTTTGGTTGAGATGTTGACCTTAATCGTAGGTGATATATTGAACATGTTCCCCTCTTCAAAGGTGGTGGGTGTCGGAATGGATTTTTAGAACCAATCGACCTTCCCGTGGATGAAATCCTTGGTTTCAACTGAGAACTGGGTTGATGACTAAAGAGTTTCTTAAGGGATGAAGAATGAGTGGTGGTGCATATCATCGCATGGGTATTTAGGATTAGTCAAGGCCTCAAGGATATCCTCGTCATTGCTGAAGCAGTGATTGGATAGATTTGAGGGATCATCGATGGTTGCGGAGATAGGAGGGTCAGTGGAGGTGGACACCATGTAAATGGTTGTGGTGTTGTAGGAAGAAACTGAAATGTATATCTCCTCCATAACAGTGATTTTGGATTCAAGGGAATGTTTTCAAAGATTACTTAGGGCAGCTTGAAACTCTGTCAGGTCTTGGCAATGGTGAGAATAATGTCCATACAAATCGCAAAGGGCATATGAATGGTTCGTTCTCAAAGACTTGTTCTTAGATGTTGGATGGCTTGGGAGGATGACGACCGGAGAATTATTCATTGTATCCATGGCATCTAGTTGTGTGCAAAGGATGGGGATTTCCAAATGATTATGGGTTACATGACCCTATACATCGCACATGGCACATGGAGGAGTCTGTCAGTGTTTGATTGCCGCTTTGGCATTTTTTCCCCTAGCCCTCTTTGGGTGGGGCGGGGTTGGTGAAGATGTGAAAGATGGTTTTTGTGGGCTAGGAGGGGGGAATGCCATCATCTCAATAGGTTGGACAAGGGTCAGCACAACCTAGGGAATCAGAGGCTCCGAGGGAGGTTCCAGGTACCACATTGAAATTCCCAGCATAAAGTTTGGTAAATTCAAAGTAGCCATAACAAGCTTATTTACAATTCCTGATGGTGGAAAGAGGAAAGGAATTGTATGGACTCGGAGAGAGCCCCAGTAATTCCCTAGCGATTGCATTTGTGGTTACGGTTGTGGATGGGGCTGTAGCTGCAGTTGGGGGTGTGGCTTCTGTTGGGGCCGCAGCTGCAGCTTGGGGTGTGGCTCTGGTTGGGGCTTGGGTTTCGCACTACTAGATGAGAGCATGCACAAGTCCGCAGTGTTGCTTGGTGGTAGTGGGGGCAGTCAAGATGAGAAGGAAGCCATCATTGAAGTGTCACTGAACAGTTTTGGGCCTACCGCCTCCATGGAAGGGGTGTCTGCATTGTCAATCGAGGTATCGATGGTGGGGATGACATTGGATGGTGTAGTTGGCCCTTGTGGGTCATGGTAAGTTAACTAGTATACTGTCACAATATTCCTGTCATGAGGGAACATCATGAGGTGAAACACAGTGGATGCCACAGCCCTCATAGCATAAATGTAGCTATGTCCGAGGAGAAGGTTGTAGTCCAGCTGAGCATTGGCAACCTCTATGTCTATCAGAACCGTCTTACTAGCTAACGAAATGGGGACATGCAGGAGAATGCCCTAGGCTCTAGTGGGGCGGACATCATAGGCAAACAGTGTGTTGGTAGATGGTTGAAGGGTAGGGCACCTGAGTTTCTGCCAGACCAGTATCGACATAACATAAGTGAATTCCCCTTCATTGACAATACATCAATGTATGACCAATTCTAAATTGATACTGAAATATGGAAGGAAATGGTTGACAGAATTATGGGTTCTTCATTTTCCAAATCGAATTTGATCAATCTGGAGTCGGAGGGATCTACGACACCGAGTGCATTTAGTAATGCTTTTTGTTGTGGTGGGAATGTTTTAATCACCTCCAGAGCGGGCATGGTTGTAGATGATTGGGTTAAGTCATTAATGATAATATAGTTTACTGCCTCTCTGGGGGTGGCATTATTGGCTACACATCAAATGGGGAATCACGGGCCTTGAGCTGCCCTATCCATGGGGGGGGTAGGTAGATGAAGAGGTGCGTTGGTTGTGTTGGACGTGGATGCCACTGATGGGTCAACGGTTTTGGTAGTGGATCCATACTAGTTCCCCCTGGTCTGCAGGTTGATCTCTTTAGTTGTCATGGCCAGCAGGTGATGAGAAGCTATCTTTATAGGTGGGGGCAAGGCAGGAGATGCGGGAGCCAGTGGGGGAAATGGTGCAGTTGCTACCAATCCTTGGAGAGGTAACGAGTTCTAGAGCACCATAGTTGGAGGAACTGGTGGTGTTGGATTGGGTTGGGCTACCTCATTGGTGCTCCCTTGAGATTCATCTTGGAGAGATTTTTTGGTGTGTTCCATGAAAGTGAATTCCTGAGTGTAGTTCCCATAGAGATTGTACATTTTACACAGATGGTTGGTTCATAATGGAGCATTTTGTCTAGGTGGGATAGGCTATTGGGGATTTTGGGATGGTGGATTAGTGTTGGTGTTGTTTGGAGGATTTGGTTGTTTTCCTCCTCCTTGTGGCTGGTTATTCCCCTGGTTCCTGGCTCCGTTTTTCCTTCCTTGCCCTTTTTGGTTATTGGGGGAAGGTTGGTTGGGATGATTTTGCTGAGAAAAAACTTATCCTGTGGGCATGGGAGGAGCTAGAGTAGGGGCCATAGTGGCCTGCATTGGTGCCACAAAACAGGTCGGAGGAGTTGGAGGGGATACAAATTCAGATGTCTGTCCTAAATATGGTTGTGCCGACCAAGTCGGAACATGGGCCTATTGATTTGGTGCAGGTTGCACGTAAGAGGTCATGGCTGCGGAATGGGACATCATCCTGGAATAGTCAAGTAGTGGGTGAGTTTGTGCAACACTAGGGGTGTTTCTTGTGGGCAGTGGAATACTGGGAGGTTTTGTATAGTACAGATGGTGCTAGGAGACGGATCCTATGATGCCATTTGCAGCATGGGATTCCCCCGACGCATCGTAGTGGGTGGTGCTGACACGCGGGGTGTCAAGAATAATGGCGTAAAGGTATCCAGAATGAGCATATATCAAGTCAAATGGTTGGCCCTTCGGGATGGCCTCTTCCTTAGTTTGGGGATGTTCATAGACGATGTCCTTAGTGATGGGAGGTAGTAAGGTTTTCAAAAACCAATCAAGAAATATTCTGTCATCAAGCTTGATCATGCACAGGATGTGACATCGTCGCCAATCGTGGATGTGGTCGGTTATATGGTTCGAAGTGTTTTGGAGGCAAGATAGAAATATTTTACGCCCTCGTCATAGCATACAGGGTGTTTGAAACACTGCAAGAACATGAAGGCCAAGGAATTTAAGTCCGTATAGGAGGCTTGAGGTAGCTCTATGTACCATTTGGCTACGACACCTATGAGGGTGTGTTGGAATAGCCTAAGTCTAAGGGAATCATATACGATGTTGTTCGATGAGCACCATAGATGAAACGACATTATGTGGTTTTGGGGGCACTCCCATATCTTCCCTTCAAACCTTGGAATGTATGATGGGAGTTTGGTTGGCATTGGAGGCCAATGGGCTTGATGACAGATTTGGTTGTTGGTCAACCTGGCCAGATTAGGAAAGTTTAGGAAAGTCATGAATGGGAGGTTAGACCGAAGGTTGGTATGAGGGGGGCTAGCAATGGCATCAAGATTTGCAGGAGTGTTGTGTACCTACATGATTGGAGGTACCTGAAAATGACTTCCCACAACAGGGATAGTTGAAATATTAGTGGAAGGGCCACTGCCGCCAGGCACAAAAGGTGGTACTATGGGAATCGCAGAATCTAGTATAGGGCTACCACTAATGGGTATCGTACTAATGATAGTATGCAGAGCAGTACCGGGACCGTCGGCCAGAATTTTGGTAATGATGGGGGCAGGGATGTAGGTCCACTACTAATCACCCCTCCAAAGAAGGGATTGGGGTTTACGCCATCCATGGGGATAGATGGTGTAGTGTGCAGATTTGGCTTGGATTGGTAGGAATATGATTCAGAGTCAGAGGTTGTGTGGCCTTTCGATGGTGAGGAGGGATACCAAGAATGGTCTCAACGATGTTGTTTTAATGACCCAAATTGATAGGAATCCCCCTCGAGACGAGAGGAGAATCGTGGTGGATCAATGACATCTATATGATAGTAACAAGTAATGCAAATTAGACCCTAGTTTAATGGCTTCCTATTGTCTTATAGGTGGTCACTTGGCCACCAAGACTACCAGAAGACAACTCTTGGCTTTCTCCTCATAGGTTTTACTAATCAATCGAAAGGGGTCGTTGGCCCATTTCACTTGGAAATTCCTCTCGTTGGATAGCTACTTTGGGGTTCTTGTGGTACTCCTCATAATGAGTTTTAGGGCATATCCCAAGCACTTCCCACAATTATGGAAACTAGGGACTTATGTCCTCAAACTGCAAAATTTGATTTAAAGTAAATTGGTTACTTTCAAAGGTTCGCTCGGGGTCATGAACTGAGGTTGGTTGAATTAAATGGTGTGGTTGTGTGCACTTTTGTGAATGAGTTTTGTTTATTTTAAATTATTTTTGCAATTATTTGGTGAGAAAGTGGTCCTGGTTTTTCTATAATATGGTTCGATCATGCTGTTATAGAGGATTTCACCACTCTAGGTGAATCACACTTTGTATGGACTTCCCCTATCCCCCTGCAAACTCTTTGGACCCCATGGACCATTTTTTGTCCTTTGATGTTTCCTTGATCATCCCTAAAAACACATGAAAAATGCTATACATGAATTTTAAACTGATAAGCGCATACATACGTGGGTTTTCCCACTAAAACTGTGTACATCGGGATGTGTGCATAATCCAAATCCTTTTGGAGTTTTCCTTGACATGGATCCGACTCATTTGACTCCTGGCCTTCCCTATGCCTTGAGATCACTCATATTCGACCTTTCATTATCCCTTTGAAAGCTATATAAGGAACCCCTTGGTACATTGAAGGCAGGAAGAGAGAATTGAGAGCAAAGAAACTATAGTCCATTATTGTCGGAACTTATGCTTGAGTCTGCATCCCTTTGTCCCTTGGAGCACTTTTGTGTTCTTCCCAAGCTTGCCTTTTGCTTGTGAGCTTGCTATCGAGAGATGGAGGATTGAAGTGGTGGAGGCCCAAGTGGGGGATTCAATTTCTCTAGTTCGCAGACATGCCGTCAGAGTTTGTATCTTGTAATCTCTGATTTATATTAATAGAAATATCTTTTCCTGTCCAATAATGTGTATTTGAATGAATATTGTATCCATTGGATTATGTCAAATGCTTTTACATTATTGATTATATATGCTAGAATAGATCTAACACCATGATATATAGAATGCTTGTATTGTTCACTTGTTGTTGAGGAAGTAATATATCAATTCAAGATGAAGATTGGAAATCTCAACGGGGATCTACTTCAATCGTCCGGAATAAGGTACGAGGTCTAATCCTTTAGTGTTAGACATTTAATTTCTATTGCATATTGGAAAAGATTGATTTCTGGAGTCAAGCTGTCTGTTGTGGTACCCCAAGCCATAGGAATTTCTCTTCATAATAGAATTTGCAACTCCATTGGGGAGTTCCTAGTAGTTGTCCTTTGGGGGTTGTTTTCTTGGCATTCAATGTATTTGAATTGCTCTTTCTCTCTTGTTTCGGTGTCGGGTCTAGGGGCATGTATGCCTGGTAGAGTCTGATTGGTGTGAAGTTTGTCTCAACCTACCTATTTTCCTTGATTTTATGCACTTTTTCTTCTTGTACGCAGGTTTTTGACTTACAGTCGCATATACACACGGTTTCCTCTGCAATTTCCGCGTATACATGCGCGTTTACTGCGAACAGTTGCGTATACCCTTGATTTTTCCTTGTTGGGGAATATAATTGGTTGCTGGGTGAATTTTGTTAGTTGCTGAGTCTCCTTTGGTGCTGCTTGAGTCTATTTAGACGCCTGTTTCTGACCAGAAACATTTTTTTTAGCCTAAATTTTTTTTTTTAGGAAGTTCTTGTCATGGCATTTTCGATTTTTTGTTTGAGATTAGTGCATTAGAGTTCTTTTAACTTAGTGCTTTGCTTGAGTACTGTTTGGATGTGCTTGCAGAGTCTAGGGGTCATAGAATCATTCTTTTTCTTTTTTGCATCTCTTTTATTTTCAAAAAATTCAAAAACATTTGATTATCATCATGCATTGCATTTTGCACATTGCATTGTACTTGCACTAGATCTAGATTTGCTTTGGAGTACTAGTTAGGGTTTCATATAGGAAAATTTGCATTCATCATTTGAAGAAGAATTGTGCATTTCACGTAGTAACATACCCTATTTTCATGGACACAATGCATTTGCATTGATTGTTAGGTGTGCATTTTTACTTCATGTTGCGTCATAACACCACTAGTTGCACGACCATATCCCGTTTTTGAGTAATAAAGCCAACTAAAATCAACGCTAAATAAAATGACCTACACTCTTTTCTTTTCTAGGGTGCACCAAAAAGCTTAGGTTTTGTAGAAATTCAGGCCTGCAGTAGATTAATTTCACTCACAGCAATTAACAATTGATCATGCAAATTATCAACAATGGAGACTGAATATGGAGTTGTAA
>LPNX010833771.1:312998-385929 GCA_001517045.1 Pseudotsuga menziesii
TCAATTTGCACATGGTGGGACTCATGGACTAGGCAAATAAGAAAAAATAAATGAATTAATGTCTAAGTGGGTAAATACTATGGGTTGATTATTCTAACAGGTTTTAGGATCTAGGAATATTTCATTGTAAGTTAATTCTCCAAGATCACTAAACAACAACATCTAGGTGTCTGTCCAGGTGAGTGTGTGAAATCCTTGGTGTAACCAATGTTCTCAGGATCCTCATCTCAAAAGGGAGTTAAGCACGAGGCAGTGTGAGTGGTTATTGATTGGGATGACCCCTAGTCATAACTGAGTAGCACCAAAGATATTTCCAGGATTGTATTCGTATCTGGGGGGTCTTTCGAGAGTTTCAGGCTTTGCTACCCTGCCCATATGGTCAATCCCGCCTGCGACTGTCCGCCTGAGCATTGAGTATATTGAGGTGACCTTAGTGGCCTTACCCAGGATATCGAGGGGGTACTTGTAGAGGTTATTGTACAGGTTTCCCATCCAGGTTGGGGTTGGACAGCACAGTCACTTTACACGTTGAAGTTGAGGGCCACAATAATTGGTTACGTACCTCCGCTTGTTGTGTATGGGAATCTCAAGCCTCTCCTAGGCGAGACATACCTGCTTCATTTAGGAGCTCACTTATCCAACCCTTGTTTGCTTGCATTTGGCTTTAGATTTTATTAGTGATTGCTCTGTGCATGATAATTGGCCTAGGGTCTACGTAAATAGAGAGTCTTTTCTATTTTTTGAGTCATTATGGATTCTAGTGCGGTTCCTCACTGTTCTCATCGTTTAGCAAGACTTTCGCCTTCTACTTCTCCTCCTCCTTTGGGAGAGAGACCTAGATAGTCTAGGCAGACTATGTCACACATTGATTCACACACCATGGGGGATTCTTCAGAAGGTATTCTTGAACCACCTCCTCCCATTCATGTAGACGATGGGGAATTTACGCCTACTTACTATCCTTCACCCGACCTAGCTAAGTTCGGTCCTGTGATTTCTGAGATAGGAACCTTGCATGATAGACCTACTCACTCTAGGGTTGATTCCCCTTTGATGCATTACCGGTATGGAATGCCGGAAGATGCCAAGACTCATTTTGAACCTGCCAGCACTAGCTACAGTAGTTATGCTACATCTAGTTTCCCTGCACATGATTTGACATTTCATGTTGAATCCGACTTTGAGCCTAACACTATGCCTGGGGGCACTCTCATTCCTTACCATGCGGAGAGGTTTGGGAGCACTAGTCACATTGCACCTTCCGTCCCAGTGGTGGAATCTACATTGTATATCCCTCCTAGGTCTACGGTTAGCGATCCAATTAGGATACCAGATCCGAGACGAGTGACAATAGGCAGTAGTACATATATTATTACTCAGATTCCTTCATCCTCGGTCCCTAGTTCTTCAAATGTACATCCTCCACCTTATTTATGTGGTCCTTCGAGCCGATATATGGCTACGAGTCAGGTCCATACTGTGGCTACTAGGCCGATTGTGTCTCAAGTTTACATACTGCCCACTGCTTCAGGAGGTTATGTTCATGCTTCTAGACGTCAGCTTGTTACTTCTGGGGCTTATATCCTTACTTCCGATATGTATATCCCTACTTCCGGAGCGTATCTTCCTACCAACGGAGTGTCTCACGGGGCATCGCAAGTGATGACCTATGGAACTTACTATGGGACGTAGTATGGATAGGTTTCCTCACCTTATGGAGGCGGTTATCAACAACCTGCTTACTCTCCTAATTACAGCTTCGTAGCTCCTACTAGTCAAGGTCCACTGTACTATGGTACTTCCACGCCACCCTATATGGGTCAGACTAGAGGAGGACACTATGGCCAAGGCCATGGTGGTAATCAACCCTATATGAACCAAGGAGCGGTCCATAGACCTCATCATCCTAGGCTCCCTTTCCTCGCAATGTTTAATCTTCCTGACTTATCAAGACTCATGAACGATCCCGTGGCTCATGACCCGGCTTGGCCGGCTGTCCCTACCAAGATTCCTTCAGACATACCTAAGTTCGAAGGCAAACCGAGAGAGGATCCGAGCAAACACATTACTATGTTTCACCTATGGTGCTCTTCGAATTCATTACATCAGGACTCAGTCTGTTTGAGACTATTTCAATGCACCCTCACAGGGCCTACTGTGAAATGGTATATAGAGTTACCTAGGGGCACTTTCACTTTGTTCGATGACCTTGCGATGACTTTTCTTAATCACTTTCAGCTACCAGTGTGCTATGATGTTGGTACTGAACTCTTGTCGACATTTCGGCAAGATAAAGCCACCCATATTTCTGATCATATTCAGGAGTGGCATAGATGGAAGAGGTTAATTAAAGATTTTATACCGCCAGAGTTCGTCCTCGAGTGGTTCCTCAAATCGTTATTGCCATATATAATGAAGGATGTTTCCACATTCGGAGTGCAGAATGAGGAACAAGCAATCTTTAGGGTGCAGGAACTGGACTTGATCTATGCTCAGTCCAGTTTGGTGTATGAGATTATTCCCAACGCTCCTCATTCCAGTTTCGATCCCAAAGTTAAACCTGGACCACATGCCGATGGCATTGTGGGTTGCGCAAGTGCGAAACCTGCAGATTCGGTTGCAAAACAAGGTAGTAAATTGTCAATCAACCAATCTGCTTCAGGACAAGCTACGGCTTTGTCTCAACCTGCCCAAACGGTGAATGTACTTTCTGTGTAATTGTCGAACTAGAAGGGTAACCAGCAGCCTGAACAGAATAGAAAAAAGGGTAAAAATAATAATCGAAAGGGTGGGAATAAGAATGAGAATGCTAACAATAATGACAAGAATGGTAAAAATGATGGGGGGGACAAGCAAGCGAAACATAAGGTTAAGTTCCCTTGCAAGTTATGTAAGGACCATCACCTCACTTACTTGTGCCCTCGGATTGATGAAGCTTCGAGATTCTTAGCACAAGGCCCAGCTGTGCTAACGAACCCCTTACCGCATAATCAGAATATGAACTTGAAGTCCCATGACCAGTCTAGTGATGATGATCCACCATAGGGTAGTGGTCGTGGGTGCATTAACATGGTCCATGCTATGAAATTTGTGACTTATGCAAAAGATTATAGTTTGTCACAACCCAGCCCAGGCAAAGAGCCTGATCCACCAGGAACCCCTTTGTGCATTGAGAAACCTGCGGATAAACCTGAGGCTGTACCTCTCATTCCTAAGGGAGTCCTTAAGCATTCAGGGCATAATCCAAATGCTCAAGCCACCCAGAATTATTTAGTTGTCGATAATTTGGGCCACACTCCTTGTGCGATGTCTGCATTGGAAGTGCTTCAGAGTTGTCCTTCGCAAAGGAAGGTGTTGCTTTCTGCTCTTGGTGTGAATGAAGATGATTCTTCCTCTGTGATCAAATTTGAAACCACAAGACATTAGCCTCGCTTTCCCTACTATGTGTCTCTTTTGGTGCATGTAGAATGTCTTGGTATGACCATCAAGCGCACTGTGATTGACGAGGGCACTGCTGCTTCTATGATGTCTTTGTCTTGTTGGGAGGGTCTGGGTTCTCCTGAGCTATCTAAGTCAGTGACTATGTTAACTACGTTTGATGGGAGATATTTTAGACTGCATGACATCCTTCCTTCCCTTAGGTCTGTTTGGGGGGAAATACTGTTGCGATAGAGGTTGAGGTGGTTGATGCGCCCCTTGACTACAATCTCTTGTTGGGTAGGAACTGGATGTATAGTATGCAAGCCATTGCTTCTTCCTTGTTCCACATTGTATGCTTTCCACATAATGGGAATATTGTAACAATTGATCAAATGGCATTCAGAATCAGTCTGTTACTGCATCCTCAGGAGCTGCGGTCCCGATCATCAAGCACTCTCAGCCGGCAACTGGGAGTGTGGGTGTAGGAATGTATCCATCCCTCATGGGAAGCTTTAGTTGTCCTACACCAGTCCTCATGATAGGATCTTGTTCCAATGAGGCTTCGACATGTACGACCTTGGTGTCTTTTCGCATTACCCATATGGAAGATCCTTGGATTCTTCCTACACCGAGTACTTCAAGTGAGCCCGTCGAGATGAGAGTGCCATTTCCTGCAGCTATGATAGCTTATCAAGCTAATCTCAAGAGTGTTGCAGAGCCTTATTCTTCCTCTTCATGGATGAAGGAGGAAGACCCCTATGTACCACCGGCATGGGCAGTACAGTATTCTCATGCCCACGACTACCTTGATATGGTTTTCCCTTCAGATGAAGCAATTATTGAGGCTATGTTGGGAGTTGAGCCACCATGGGAGGAACTTCATCATAGATCGTACTTCCTTCCAGCGCTTGACCGTTTGGAGCATGAGGATTATAGCGATATTCTTAGTCAGAAATTTGGTAGTCCTGTGGTTCCATTAAGCTCTCCTGGTCCGATGGCTGATGGAAACATGGTGAACATATCTTCAACAATTCCTATCAACATTTCTCACAAACCTGGCACAATAGAGAATGTCTATATTGGGGAAGAATGTTCCCATGCTAAGATTCTGGAATATACCGAGCTATTCAAGGAATTCCGTGATGTTTTTACTTGGTCTTACGACGAGATGCCAGGTATTGACCCTCGAATTATCGAGCATGAGATTAATACTTACCCCAATGCTAAGCCTGTTCGACAACGTTTACATGTGGTGAATCCTAGGAAACCACCTGCCATTAAGGCAGAGATAAAGAAGCTATTGAAAGCCGGTTTCATCTATCTCGTTCCCTTGACGGAGTGGGTTTCAAACCCCGTTCCAGTGGATAAGAAGCAGGGAGAAATCGGAATATGCACTGATTTCCACAATTTGAATCGTTCTTGTGCTAAGGATAACTTCCCCACACCATTTATAGATCAGATTTTGGATGAGTGTGCGGGTAGCGAGGTGTTCTCCTTTATGGATGGCTTTTCCGGGTATAATCAGATACAGATTAAACCTGAGGACCAACATAAGACCACATTTATTTGTCTTTGGGGAACGTTTGCATATTGAAAAATGCCTTTCGGCCTTAAAAACGCCAGAGCTACATTTTAGCAAGCGATGACCTTGATCTTCCATGATCTCAAGTCTATTATTGAAGTATTTTTGGATGACCTTGCTGCTCATTCTCATATGAGAATGCATCATCCCTATCACTTGAGATTGGTATTCGAAAGATGTCGGCACGATTCAGTTCAATTAAATCCTCATAAGTGCATCTTTTGCGTGAAGTCAGGTCGTTTGTTAGGATTCATCGTTTCCAAAGAGGGTATAAGAGTTGACCCTTTAAAGGTTGAGGCAATACTTCAGTTGTCTCCCCCAAAGAATATTCGTCATCTTCAGTGTTTGCAAGGCATGGAAAACTTCTTACAAAGATTTGTTGTCAACTTTACCAATTTTACTAGAGGCTTCATGTGTCTCTTAAAGAAGGATACTCCCTTTTCATGGGATTAGCAAGCCCAGGAGTCCTTCGATGCACTCCAGCGAGCCCTAGCATCGGCCCCGGTGATTAGTCCTCCGGATTATAGCCGCGATTTTCTATTATATGTGGCTATGTCGTTAGAGACGATTGGTATGGTTTTGGTTCAAGAGGATGAGGAGATCCAAGAGCATGTCATATATTATTTGATCCAAAACCTTATTGACATAGAGATTTGTTATTCTCATGTTGAGAAGCTTGCTTTAGCTATCGTACATGCGGTTCAGCATTTGAGACATTATATTCTCCTTCGCTAGACCTTGGTTGTGGCCCATGTCAATCTGTTTCAATTCATCCTCACACGAAGGATGATTGGGGGAAAGTATAATAAATGGATTGTTATTCTGCAAGAATTCGATCTCGAATTTGCTTCCGCAAAATCGAAGAAGTCTTTAATTTTTGTAGAGCTTATATCGGATTTCCTGAGTGAGGCCAAGGAGTTGGTTTGTGAAGATACGTTTGTCGATGAACACATCTTCTTAATCTCAATGTTAGACCCATGGTATGGGGATATCATAGTATATCTACAAATAGAGAAGACCCCTACTCACCTCTCGTGAGATGAATGACGACGATTATGTCACGTCTCTAAGAACTACCTTATAGTGGACAATACTTTGTACCTCCGTGGGGTAGATTCCATTTTATGGTGTTGTTTAACTCATGAAGAGGCTGAGGCTCTGTTGAATGATTTCCATGGAGGGGTGTGTGGTGGTCATTTATCTGGGCTTTCTACAGCTCAAAAGATTTTGAGAGCGGTTTATTTCTGGCCGTCGATCTTTAAGGATTGTATTGATGTGGTCAAGAGGTGCCACCCTTTCCAGGTGTTTGCACATAATATGCACTCGAAACCTGCCCCATTACATCCTATTATCACCGTTGGTCCCTTCATGAAGTGGGGGCTCGATTTTATGGATTGCAACCCAGCTTTGGCTGGGGGGCACCATCACATTATAGTGGCTGTTGATTATTTCATGAAATGGGATGAGGCTATGCCTATAGTAAAATCCAACAGTGAGACAGCCGCTCACTTTGTGTTCAACCAAATTATTACTCAGTTCAGGATTCCGAAAGAGCTTATCACTGACCATGGCTCGCACTTTCAGAACCGTATGATGGAAGAGTTGGCATCCAAGTTAGGGTATAAGCAAGAGCATTCATCTTCTTACTACCCCCAAGCGAATGGACAGGTAGAGGAAGTGAATAAATCACTCAAATCCATTCTCCAACGAACCATCGCACAAAGCAAGACGAATTGGCACATTATGTGATACCCTGCTTTGTGGGAATATCGAACCACGGTTAAGACTGCCACTGGTTTTTCTCCATATCAGCTCATACATGGAGTGGAGTCGATATTCCTGGTTAAATGTGAAATTCCTTCGTTGAAGTTAGCTGTGGAACTCTTACTAGACACTTCACCTTTGGAGAAGCGTTTGGTTCACCTTGAGCAACTTGATGAGCAGCGTCGGGATGCCTTGGTGGCTCTAGAGGTTAATAAATGTCGCATTAAGGTAAAAGTGCACAACTATGTACTCATCGATAGTAAGGCCACCCCCTGGCCCACCTCGGGAACGAAGGTTCACCACCTCCCCTCATCTAGAAATCCCTATGATAAAGTATATGTCCTCCACCTCTATGGTGAGGGGCATCCCATCAATGTGAAAGTACTCCGAGTTTGGATCCCAATAGTCTACCAGCATCTGTAGCAGTCTTGGTTTGGCCCTCAAACCACCAAGACACCAAAACTTGTAGAGTCCACATGCACGTAGAGCCTGTTGAGCCATTAATTTGGCCCTTACTGCTTCCTCTACGTCACCATGCTCATGCTCTCTCCATTCTAGCACCATCCTGCAAAATAAATTGAAAAATTACCCATTAGTTTCTTGTAAAATCACATGCACGGCCTGATATGGGAATGTTTTGAAAATAGCCACATATGTACATGGGTTTGAGGTCTTTTTCTGCGTATATCCGACCCTATACATGGAAAAAGCCTCAATTTCTATGTGGGCCACAGTGCACAGTTTGGGATGGCTTAAAAAAATCATTTTACCATGGAAATCTATAAAAATTATATCAAAATACAAGAGGAGAGCATGAGTAAATACCTGGAAGAAATGGTTGTGAATTCCACCGGTTGGATCTCCTGGAATTTGCAGTTGAAAATCAGAGCTCCAATGGGTAAAAGTTTCAAATGATTTATATTTTTTTACTATTTATAGAAAAATTTTCAAATATTTGAAAAGTTTTACCCCATTTCCTATAGTTTCGACATTTTTTAACCATTTTGACCGTTTTTGACATAATTGGTGATGTAGAAGACCTTTTTCAATGTCGTTTTAGCCATTGGATTGACCCGTTCGTGCTTATCTTAGGTATCATGTCTAAACTGGAATATAGGTTAGGTTCACCAATATTTGCATTTTGCATGACCTTATGACCATTTCATCATGACCTTAGGTACGGACCCACTCTATTGTGTCACGGAACCTTCTTGCTACTTTAGAAGTGGAATAATCTGAGTGGTAGAGCTTCACCTTACATGGGTACCCTAGTCAGCACCTTATTTGCATTTGGTTCCCATGCCGACGTTTTCTCCTTTAGGGCGTGGGAGTCTGTTGTATATTATTGCCATGACATTTTGCAAGAGCCTCATACTCCTCTTGATCTTATGCTGGCCTATTTCCCTCAGGACTCCCTTATGTCAAGTTGTGAATGCATTATCATGAGCTTTTCCTGCCTTATTGAGCTTTATGCCGACTCCCCTGACATTGCGTTTCATCCATATAGGTCGAGCTTGTCTCATGTCTAGCCATGCAGAGCCATTTTTTATATCCTTCGCAGCTTGGATCCCTTTTTACCGGGAGGGGATTTTCCCTCGAGTGTCGATATCCTACACATGTATCCTTGCATTGAGTATAGGTATGTTCCACTGCTTGGAACTAGTTTGTTTGCCTTTATGACACTCGTCTCCTCCTAGTTTGTAACTATAAAGCTAGTTTATTCTTTTTTCAAGCTTTTCAAATAACTGAAAAAGTCCAAAAAAAAAATTAAAAAAATGAAAAGCTGGACAAGGAAAGATGTTATCTTTGGTAGCTGTCGAGTCGTGTCACCTTTGAACAGAGCACTGTATATCACATCCATTGGTTGGGTTATAGTTTGACTTTAGGAGCTGTACTCATTTATCTGAGTTTATCTCCACCAACTGGTTAAGCTTCCAGTCCCTATGCAGCCTTTGTTGATGCCTCCTGCGTCACAGAGATGTCCCAGTTTGTATATTGAGTCTATGCTGCATTCATTTAGTCACCATACACCATTATGCTCTTGTTCGAAGGAATTTGAAACCTGAGTCAGCCATTCCTCAATTGTCTTGACTTTGCATGTCGACGATTCCTGGTACAGTTACTGGTTCGTGCACCTTATGATCGAGTCCTTCCACATTATACAGACTTGATGAGTACCTCATGTTGGATGATGGGGGATTCCTTAATTCCCTCCCAGTGGATTTCATCCCATCGACTTCAGATCATTTATTCTGGGATTGGAATCTAGAGTCATTTTTGAGTGCCTTGAGACTTGCAGTCATCAGTGGCAGGTTCTCTCACCATCGACAGTTCTTGGGAATACATCAATGTCCCCTGATCAATGGATCCTCTCAAGTGTTTGACCTCAACACATTTATTCACACTTGTTAGTTTGCACTCTAGTACCTTGATTCCCATTTTCATTATCGGTGGGTGATCTCGCGTCTATTAACGGTATACATTAATGACCAGTAATCAGACGATGGACTACTATGTTCGAACTCGACACCTTTATTTGCATAGTAGGACATGTACTTGTAGCGGTTTGTGTAGAAAACTTTCCAGATTGGTGGAATCTCTTATATGCTACCTCCTTGATCGTGCCAGTGTTCATGACATTTCAGCTCTCGTGACTTGATTCCAGTATATGTCAGACATTTCCAACCACTATGGAGATCTTGATCTATTATATATCTTCAGCCATTATGGAGATCATGGTCCTTTGTATATCTTCATCACGGAGATTCTGATCTATGTATATTATATGTGGCTATGACCACATATGTGACATCATGTATCCGGGACTGCTATATGTACTTGCAGTTATATGCAGAGTTGTATTATTGTACTATGCTGATTGGGTGGTTGGTCTTCCATTTCGGATCCTTCATCACTCCACTTCTGGGATGGACTTATAATGTATTTTGGCCATCGTATGACCCCTCTGACCTCACAAATTAGGGGGCATATGTTATAGCAGATTTCACCACTCTAGGTGAATCACACTTTGTATGGCCTTCCCCTGTCCCGCTGCAGACTCTTTGGACCCCATGGACCATTTTTTGTCCTTTGATGTTTCCTTGATCATCCCTAAAAACACATGAAAAATGCTATACGCGACTTTTAAACTGATAAGTGCGTACATATGCGGGTTTTCCCACTAAAACCGCGTACATCTGGATGTGTGCATAATTCAAATCCTTTTGGATTTTTCCTTGACATGGATCCGACTCATTTGACTCCTGGCCTTCCCTATGCCTTGAGATCACTTGGATTCGACCTTTCATTATCCCTTTGAAAGCTATATAAGGAACTCCTTGGTACATTGAAGGCAGGAAGAGAGAACTTAGAGCAAAGAAACTATAGTCCATTGTTGTCAGAACTTATGCTTGAGTCTGCATCCCTTTGTCCCTTGGAGCACTTTTGTGTTCTTTCCAAGATTGTCTTTTGCTTGTGAGCTTGCTATCGAGAGATGGAGGATTGAAGTGGTGGAGGCCCAAGTGGGGGATTTAGTTTCTTCGGTTCGCAGATGTACCGTCAGAGGTTGTATCTTGTAATCTCTGATTTATATTAATAGAAATATCTTTTCCTGTCCAATAATGTGTATTTGAATGAATATTGTATCCATTGGATTATGTCAAATGCTTTTACATTATTGATTATATATGCTAGAATAGATCTAACATCATGATATATAGAATGCGTGTATTGTTTACTTGTTGTTGAGGAAGTAATATATCAATTCAAGCTGAAGATTGGAAAGCTCAACGGGGATCTACTTCAACCATCCGGAATAAGGTACGAGGTCTGATCCTTTAGTGCTAGACATTTAATTTCTATTACATATTGGAAAAGATTGATTTCTGGAGTCAAGTTGTCTACTGTGGTACCCCAAGCCATAGGAATTTCTCTCTGTAACACATGCAATGGGAAATATGAACTATAATGTGTAAACTAGTGAAATAAACATAACTCAAATGCAAGTGAAACTGCAAAAATGGAAATATGTAATGTGTCTACCCTATTTTTGTATCCCCTCATTCCAAGAAATAGTGTTGGGATCTCATAAAAGTGGGACCAAGCCCACACGTAGATCCACAGGTCACTCCTCGAATTCAAGGTTACTCAATAAGGAGGACATGAACGTCATGAAATTCCCAACGATTTCCACCGCCTCTATATTCCAAGTCACTTATTTTCAATGTAATAAAGGAATCACAAACAAAGGTGCCTATTACTACACTTGTTCAACCCTCTGTCTTATCTCAGAAGACCCTAGAGGGTGATGACTGAGTAAAGGAGGAAGGGTTGGACAAGGAGGTTAATTCCCAATGTATTTAACTATGAAATATTAAAGCTAAACTGGCATGAAATTAACGGTGTAGAAAATAGATTGGAACTTAAACAGTTATTGAAATAAATAGTCGAATGCAGAAAAAAATGAAAAAAGAGCCAGGTCACTTCTATTTACTAGACAGTGGTGACTTTGTTGCACCGATGGTCCAAATAGGAGTGACTGAGATAAATAAGGTAGTAATAGTTCCCAAGGGGGCAGGTTTCTCCTTTCGGGCCTGTGCAGGCGACTAGGTCATACCTGTCGGGCCTGAATGGGCAACTCGGTCGTGCCTATAGGATTTAAAACAATCACTGCCTCCTGTAGCTAGGTCACACCTTATTGTGCCAAGAAGGCGATTGGTTCGCACCTTTACATCTAGAATAAGTGACTAGGTCACCTCTTTCAGCTCGATATAGGTGACTTGGCCTGAAAGGAAGAAAAATTAGAAACAGAGTCAAATACGACTGATAGTAACTAGTACTAGGGCCGAATGGACTCATATCGACCCTCTAAGGGATCGATCAGGTGTAGAAATCAAGTAAAAACAATAGAAAACTAAAGAAAACTAGGGATCCTGAAGGATCGACCTAGTATGGTTGCTAATCTGTGGCTGGACAAAAGCCCTAGCCACGTGCAGAAGCACCTACCTTCCATCTATAGGACAGAAGGGTAAAGTCAATGGATAAAAAATAACTTGCAAAAAACTGTTAGCAATAAACTAAGCATAAACATTTAAACTATGAACTAAACAAAAAAAACATGGAAACCATTATACCTCAGATCTATTTTGAAAGGGGTTCGCTATGCCCAAACTAAGAAGATGCCACTCCATAGGAAAGGTTGGTGAGGAGTCTGACTCGACACACCAAGGTATGGGAAAATGGGGAAATGAGGTGAATGGGATGAATGGCTTGAGAGAAAAAGGTGTCTCAATTCACTCATACAACTATAATAATGGTAGGTAGGAAAATGGTCATGAGTGATGGAGACCTCCACCCCTCGTTTTATAGTTTTTCTCACGTTTTTAGGGTTTTAAGCCCCTGATTAGGGTTTCGTTCCCTAATTAGGGTTTTAAGCCCCCTTTCTCTTATTTTTATCTCCTTTCAGGGTTGTTATTCCCTTTTAGGGATTTTAGCTCCTTTTTGGAGGCTTTATTCCCCCTTGTGAGCTTTCTAGCTCCTTTGTGAGATATTTTGGCTCTTTTGGGGGGTTTTAAAGCCTTTTTTTATTATTTTAGCCTTTTGCAAGAGAAACATAGATTAAATGTGGGGTTGGGGGTACAATGGGTTAGGCAATAGATTTATGTAGGTGGTGTAGGCATTGTAGAGTAGGTGGAATTTTTTTGTGTTAATAGGATGCAAAATTCAGAAGTAATCGTCATGAAAGAGATTAATATCAACAAACGAGGTTGATCGTTGTATCAGATCAATATATGCCAGTTATTTCATAGGGAGAACTAGCATGGATTAATAAAATCCTGTTGTGCATGAAATTTGAATAAAATATTCCTTATGATATTTGGGGTCCACCGTCGATCTAGACCTAACGATCCTCATGGATTTCACAGATTGAAGTAGAAAATGAGTTAACTGCTGAGATGGGTGCAAAATTTTAATTCAAATAAGTTTGTTCTATTTGGATTCCGTCATTGATTGAAGTTGACAGAGATCAAATATTGTTGAAGATCAACGACCATGGTAAATTTCATTGATTTAATAGCGAGTTAGATAAAAAGGATGATGAGTAGTGAAATATGAAACCAATCACTGGGAATAGGATCGAGATGAACATATAAGGTTGATCATTGAAATAGATCAACAACCGTCAACAATTTTGCTGGGAGAAGTTGCACAGTCTAAGAAATTTTTGATGTGCCCAAAATTTATATGAAATTCACTTCGTCTTATTTGAAGTCGACTATTGATTGATGGGGATCCCAATCCGACAAAGGTAAAGACATTTCACTAAATAAAGTGATAGAAGGTTTATAAATTCTGAATTTATTGCAAAAATAGAAATTGCGGAAGAACACAACTGGAAGAATAAATTGTAAATCGATTAACAAGGAATTGTTTTAGTTGTTTTGAAGAATCACGATGGAGGTATATGACTCTACGACTCAGTAATAGAATGATTAATTAAACTCTCATGTATAGGCATGACCGAAGAATGAAATGGCACAATGGTGAAGGGATCTGTTTGTAGGAAATATGAAGGTATTTATACAGAGAGGGATGAGTGAGAGAAACAATATTTGTGGTCTAGAACATAGAAGAAGAAGCCGAGACCAGTGAGTGTGAAAACGTTTGAAGGGTAAAGGAATCTAAGAGATTACTAAAATCATATTAGGGTGGTAGGGTGGCGCCAGGGTAAGCAACAGGCATGCAGGGGTCTATATCCTTCTTCTAGCAGAAGCTGGTAAATAGGGTGTAGTAGCATCCTGTCAGTTGTAGCTAAAAAACTAGGGGATTGTAGCCTCCTTCCAGTATTTGCTGGTAAATAGGGTGTAATACCATCATTGTCTGTAGTAGCAGGAACAAACTATTGTAAATAACAAATTTGCAGTAATAGGAAGTATTGGTGGTTTTCCCAATTGGGATTCCATGATAAATTTGTGTTCTGTGTTTTTTTTTATTATGTTTTTTAATGAGTAAATTGAAAGTGGTTTTAAATTGATAAAAGTTATAATACTGATTCACCCCCCATCTCATTATTGACCAATATTTCAACAGTTATGGAATATCATGCACAATAGAGACGTGAAGATGGTGTCATGTGAATGCTTAGAGATGGTTCTACATTTAGAGGCATTGAAAAAACATGGCCCATTTTTAAAGAGGAAACTCGTCATGTTAGACTTTCAATGCTAGTTGATGGTGTAAATATATTTGGAGAGATCAGAACTAGTTACTATGTTTTCCTATGATATTTAAAAAAAAATAACATTCCTCCTTGGATGTCAATAAAGTTATAACTTATCATGTTGGGATTAATTGTTCTAGGTATTTATTTCTGAGATTGTTAACAACATATAACCAATTAATCTTTTATTTATTTTTACATTTCTCCATGTACAGGATATTAATAATATGTATTTTCAAATAAATAGGAAAGCACCAAGTTAGAGATATGGATGCATATCTGAAACCTATTATAGATGAAATTCTAAAATTATGGGCCAACATCGATTTGTACATCTCCAATCCAACAAGTCAAGAACAATTTCAATTCCAAGGAATACTTAAATGGAATATTAAGGATGCACTTAGGGTTACACTTTTAGTGTTATGTAAACTTGTAATATACCTCTATATATATTTTATAACCCAAGTTTGTTTTAAATATTTTTTTCATTTTGTTAACATTATCCTATAACTTGTAGGGATTCAAGCAAAGCGTAAATATGCATGTGAGTATGTGTTCTAAGAATAATATCTAGATGTTTAATAAGTTTAGGAAAGTAGGTTTATAATGAGTTCAAGCATCTCTTGCCTAAGGATCATATGTATAAACTTATTGAAAAATTTTCTTTAATGGAAAGGAAGAGATTAGGAAAAAATCATGGAAAATGATGCCTCAAATATGTAAACACTAGTAGAAAATTGGGTACTAAATGACCAGGTGACCATGAAAGTTGGTCACCATTTGAAATAAATGACTAAATTACCAAAAACATTTGTCACCACAGCATTTTTAAGTGAAATATGACCAAATTTTAGCAATTTTAAGTGATCACAACTAAAAAAGACTAAAATAAATTACTAATTTAGACATGGGATAAAAAATTTGTCTAATTTAGCCTTGCGATAAAAAAACATGACTATAGATTCTAAGTTAGTAATTATATAATATGTCCTTATAATAATCAAATATTTCATTATATGTCACACACAAATTAAGAGAGTCTATATATAATATAACATATAATTTTATAATTATATATAACATGTTTCTAATATATGTCTCTACATATGACATTATTGTAATTATAACTAACCTAATTAGTTTCCAATGGCTAAAAGGGTCACTAAATATATTTATTGCGTAAAATTATTAAATTGTAAGATTTTATTGTCAAAAGTGCAATTATCCATTGTTCGGACAATGGATAATTGCAATTTTTAAAGTAAAGTTTTACAATTTTATAAAGTTTAATGTTGCAGGTGGATTCATAGACCCCCAATTACTGGAAAAGGAAGAATTCTCCATGATATTTAGCTTTCTATATCTAATTGTATGTACAAAACCACCACCTCAATTCTCTCGTCTTAATAGCTAGACCAATAAGAACTTGAAGCCTAAATTGTGTGTGTGTGTTTTATAATATATAGTCAACATATAATATTATAGTTTATATTTATTAAATATATAATATGATAATATAGATATCATATATATATTATTAGTTAACATACTCAGTATATTATATAGTTATTATATATATTTAATATATTAATATATTATATAGTTACTATATATATTAATATTAATATTAATATTTACAAATTTAAATAAACAAGAATATAAACAAAACAAGTATAATAAAGAGAGGGAACTAAATACAAAAGGGAAAAAGAGAGAAAGGTGAATGAGCAGGAAAAATGGGTAAATTAAAAAAGAGATTGCGAGGGAAAAAAAGGTAAAATAAATAAAACTATGGAATTTTAAAAAAGGAAACTCCAATAGATCTGATATGCAGAAATTGCATCATAGGGAGGAAGCCGCTTATCGTGACTCTACGATGAAGATGGAAAGAGGTTGAATCAACGCCAAAAAGGTTAGACTAGTCCAGTTGAGGTAGACATAAATAAACATTCATTATTTTTCTCTCTTTGTGTGTGGCATTTTCACCATTTTAAGGGTTTGTTTAGCTTTAAGCACTTTATTTTTTGGGCAATTTCCTATGGATTTGTTTAAATATTGTTGTTCATGGTCTCAACTATCAAAATATGTGTAAGAGGACAAGATCCTCATATGACCAATAGTCTAGAAGGTAGGTGTCATGTCCCCTCCCATCAACTCCACCTCAGAGGGAGACATGAGCAATGTAGAGGGGTGCTATAATTTCACCCCTAAGACCATATTACAAAACTATGAACATCCAAATGTATGTGAAAATTCATAATAATAATACACAACGGAACTTAACTCTATGAATGCACACACACAACATGTTTATACTAGCATACTCCTAACACGCATAATAATAAAACCATGCACAACAATAAATTCATTTTCATGCTATTCATGGGAATCTAATTGAACAATCCATGTTGGTTCAACTAATTCAATTTAATACAATGAACAATCATTCAAAATACATTTGGAATAAAGAGATACATTCGTAAACACTTATATTTTAATTAAAGTTGTCCAAGGAACTTACTATGGAAGAGAAATGTTCCACCCAACCATAGGTCCTTGTCCAACCTATATTATTTCCGCTAAGTGACCACCCCCATACTGGGTTGTGTATCCACCAAGGAAGAGCCGCTCAAGCTCATTCAAAATGATAGGTACAAATAATCATGCTAAGAGAGCACACAACTTAGTTTGTCAAGCAAGTAGGGAGCCAAGAAAGGAGATTTATAATCCAGTTAGATCAATTGTACAGTTATAGGTGTTAAATTCTATGAAGCATAGGATCATCAGGCCTACAAAATTCAAATGGAGAATAAGATTGTAGAAGAGAGGGAAGAATTTAGTAACTTTGATTAATAATTCATGGCAGATAAAACACTCATGAGACCAATAATTGGAATAATAATCATAATCCATTAATCAATATATAATTAACTAATACAATGGTAATACATGTACAAAAAATTGAATGCCTAAGATAAGATTTGAATATACCAACTCGGACAGAATCTGGAGCTAACTCAATGTGGGAAAATCACCACTAGATCTCACTAATGCAACTCCAGATCACTAAAACAGTTTACAACCAGTTAATTGATGAGGGTATGGGATAAAATGTTCCCTACTTACCATAAATCATGGAAATTGGCGCCAGGATGACTAAGAGTGATCTAACTTATGGGAATCAAAGAAAAACTCATCTTAAGTGAATACCTAATAGATTCAACTACTGGAGAATATTGGTGGAACTCAGAGTTGGTTCCTAAATTATAGTGATTGGTCCTTAGGGAACCTAAACTCGTGCAACCAAGCACAGTAAGTGGAAGATGTCCCATAGGTGTGTCTCAAATGCACTAGTTGAGTGATTAAGACCTCCTAAGATAGGAATACAAACAAATAGAATATGTGGTCAAAGGGATGATTAATAATAATCCTGACTTTGGACAACCTAGGACCTAGAAACTAAGACCAAAGGTCACCCATACAATCTAAATGAAAAAAAAATAGCTGCTTAATAAAACCGAGGAAATGGGGAAAACCACATGGTAAACACCCCTAAAAGAAAGCAGGAAAATCAAGATCAAACTTCCTTATCAATATTAAATTTCTTCTTGAATAAAAAACTTGTGAAAATATTTCTGCAACCTGCATCTCTGTGGAGGAGTGAAGCAGTGTTATGGTCCTTGTGTGCACGAGTATCCTTGGACTACACATGTAAAACTATCCATATTCTTCTAAATCGATGATAGACATGAGAAGGAATATTTCTTTTGTCTCTTGTTTTTGGATGAAGAGTGACATGATCTAATTTGTTCTTCAGTGAGCAGAATTGTTTATCAAACCTTAGCATCATGTAGCATCTTTATGGGAGCTTGTTGTACCTCTCTGAAGGAAGTGAATTTTCTTGATATAGTGCAAGGAACTCTTTTTGAAACTAGGATCATGTTCTCCTAATGTCATATGGATCTTCAGTCATGTTCCCACCTACCTCAATAAATGTTTGCGCCCATTTAGGACTAGGATTGGGAGTAGGGACTAGATTTTTATCCGGATCACTATGAAATTCATCTTCAATTTCATAAATTGATTCAACCAGGTATTGATTCCTTTGCTTCATATTTTTATTATGAAAAACTAATGGAAAAATTATCATATTAGAAAATTTTAGGTAAAATGGTTTTACCTTCCCTTTCAAATTGAAGTCAAGGATGTACTGGATCTGAGTATGGAAGAATGTGTGAGAATTCATATTCCTTGGAGGCATGGTTTTCAACATCTTTCGTTATAATATTCCTAGTTGAGATATCTGAGATATACATAAGTTAGGAACAAATAATACTCGCTTTGGCAGTCCAATATGTGTCATCTAGTATACAGATAACAAATATGCGACTGAGGAGGGAACATAGAGTACATATTTAAACAATCTATGCTTTAACTTGATTGAACCCTTTCCTTCAACTCGAATTTCAGTGCCATGACCCATGTGAATAATTTGACCATCAATATGTTGTAATGAAGAGAATGATTCTCTAGATGCAACCATATGATTGGAGGTTCCTAAATCAATGAGAAAGGAATGCAATTTTGAACAACTATCCTTTAGTGCATGGCATCTCTCATCATGATCTTCAGTCTTTTCTCTACAGTTAGCTTTTGTTGCGCCTTTCGATTCTCAAGTCTTCTTATTTTGTTCCTTCTTCTCCAGTGAAGACTCTTTTGTAGGTTGGTCAATACATTCTGGCTAGTGATATTTCTAACCACTTTATTTAAGGATTGGATTGACCTCTATTCTCAACAAGTGATTCTGGTGTTTTCTACCAAGATTCCCTTCTTCAAGCATAATTTTTTGGTCCTTAATTAACATATCACATAATGTGTCAAAGGTAAAACCCTTACCAATTGTTCTTTGTGCCATCAAATTGGAATGAAATGAGGAACATAAAACATCATATGGTGTCTTAAAATTCACCAGATCCAACTCAGTGAGGTGTCCATCCTTCTTAGGAAAACCTTACAATATTTTCATAATTTACACTGTAGATCCTTGATACAAGTTAAAAATACCTTGATCCAATCAAAGGAAAGAGGTTGAAAAGAGATCAACTCTTTCTATATATGCATAACTTTTCCTTCATTTATCTTGTTGAATAGAGTCCTTAGATTGTTCCAAACGACATAGGAAATTCGATCTTCCTTGTATGAAATAGAATCTCCGTTGAAATGTAGGTTGTGATAACACCTCAATATTTTTTCTTTTTAACGTCGATGGTAAACTTAGCATTGGCATCCATCATATAAATAATGGTAGTATTCATGAACTGTCGCAGTCCTTTTCTCTTCAACAAGGTCTCCATGTTTTTCACCCAAATTGAATAATGATCTCCATTGACAACAATAGATTCTATATTGGAAGTCATTCTTATGATTTAACATATCTGATCAAATTTCAGGTAGAGGTATCCATCAATAAATATTCAACCCATATTTGATCAACTTCTTGATGTTGAACTACATAACATAAATTAAAATCACATAAGGGAACAATATTCCAAGAGGAAAGAGAATGTGTAAATACATTGTTACATTATTTAAGCACAAAGCATTATTATCATAACATCATAATGTATATTCAAAATCAAAGACATCTAGAATCTCATATACATTCTCTACTTACAAAAACCCACAGGGTCATCCTGTCATAGCCTCCATCTCTAACCAACTCCCTGAAAGTGAGGAATATCTGGTAAAAAATACGGTCGATTGGTTCTAAACGTTTTCACAAAATATGCAACATCCCTAAGTGTATTCGGTTGTTATATTCATGTCGGCCATAGTCTTACTCCTGATTTAGTCATTCCTCTAACTTTCCTAGTTGGGACTCTAGTGGACTTCTTCCTGTTGACTTTTATGCAAATTTTTTGATATTTGATCTTTATTTATTTAAATGCGGGAATATTGAATACTTGAAATCAATGAACCATTCATACAAAGAGATTTAATGATAACACAATATGTACCCTCGGGAAAAACCTCAAAACAATGAGGATTACAAACCATAGAAAATATTCTCAGTATAATTATGCTAGATAGAAAATAATGTATTTTACAATAGCATATTTCTTCCAACACCATAGGTATAATATAAGAGAGAAAAAACATCCAAGGTGTAGATATTGAGCAATAGAGAAGATAAATCAACCATATGAACTTTCCAATGTGTCCAACGCAGTAATAACTTGAAAAAACATTCCCATGAAATAATTAATGAATCACTACATGGGGAATTAGGATCCCATGCAAACTATAGTGAATTCTCTTCTTGGAGAAGATATGCACCACTATTTCACCAATCATGCATACACAATGCACTATGCATTTCATATTTGACATTAATGAACTTTTTTTCTAACTGGATGTAGGATAACTTAGTTAGAATTCTAACTCAATTATCGTCATGCAATTTGCTTAACTCAAATATTCTTTTAGTTTAACTAAAGTGTTCTATTTTAGTTTAAGTAAAGTGTCGTATTTTAGTTTAACTAAAGTTTCATTATCCAAAACACTTTAGTTAACTAGTTCCTTTTTATTAAGACTTTGTTAGCTATTGTTAATTGAAATCATTCTAATTGATTTACTAAAGTGACCACTATGAGTTATCCTTTAATTAACCAAGACATAGATTTTTATCTTAACTGAAGCTTTAATAACTCGAGGTCACTTTAAACAAGTGAAGTTTTCTCATGAGAAATTCAAATGATATTTGTTCTCTATGCATTTATATTTATCACTTCATCTTTACTACATGGTCTATATGTGCTAACGTTAATTTATATATCATATCATATTCTATTAAGAATATTTATCATATGTTGTGATCATATTACATTACTCTTGGACCAAATGATCATATGATAAAGTAATTCACTCTAGAGGTGGCTAGTCTCTAAAGGAGACTTAGTAACATACAATGACCATGGTTAGTAATAAATACTAGAATATTAATGCTTCTACATGCAAAGAACCACCTCTACACTGCAGGCCCACCTAAACACATAAGGATCCAACTTGACACAAAATTCCTTAGCCTTCTCCATCAAGATTGTACAACATCATCACTTTGACATATGAAATTATTCACCTCAACGCATGGGGAATAACATTTTAAGATGAAGACTTAGTCATTCTTGAGTCCAACCCAAAAATTCTTCTGCAAGTTCCTGATTCCAACTTAGGACCTGACCTAAACACATGAGGACCAACCCCGATTGCATAATATTTTCCTTGGAGAATGAATCATTATGATGTAACTTTAAAAATCCTTCTCAACGAGGGATGAATTATCTACAATGCCAAGGCTTTTATTATAAGTACCTATAATTCGTCATTGTCTAAGGCTTTGTTAACACATCCGCAATCTGCTCATCAGTAGCAATGTATGAATGTTTTATAGCACCTATTTGGACCATGTATATGATGAAGTGATACTTCATCTCAATGTGTTTTGACTTGTCATGCAACACAGGTTTTTTAGAAAGCTTGATGCAACTTTGATTTTCAAATCAAATGAATGTAGACTTAAGCTTCTCACCAAACAAACCAACAAGTAGCTTCCTAATCCACACTACTTCTCAGGAGGTAGTATTAGCCATAATAGAATTTTCTTTTTTAGTAATCTGGGCTATGGGTCCCTACTTCCTGTTATACCAAGAGATCATAGTTGAGCCCAAGCTAAAAAAATAGATGGATGTACTATTTCGGTCCACAATGCTACAACCCCAATCGAAATTAGCATATACATGTAGCATCACTCCTCCACTAGAGACATATCTGAGTCGATAAGAAATCATACCTTGAAGGTACAGAACCACATGCTTTGTATCAACCCAATGTCTATGTCTCAGATCAAGCATAAAATTACCGAGAATACTCACAACATAACACATATAAGGTATTCATTGTATCAAGTCCATCAATGAATGAATAATATGTTGATACAAAGTGGTGTCCACTAGATATGATCCACTGACCTACTCATATAATTTCCTCAAATTGGAAACCATCAGTGTAGTCATGGATTTGCAATCCATCATGTCAAACCTGATCAATACATCAGCAATGTAATTTCCTTGAGAAAGAAATATATTGTCTTTTATTTGTCAAACCTCAATTCCAATAATGTAGTGCATCATACCTAAATATTTCATCTCGAAATCAGAAGTGAGGTCCCTCTTGCACCTATCATATTTTCCTCTGCAGTAAGGAACACTTATCAACATAGATCAACATAGAGAACCAATATCAAATATTGGTTCTTTATAATCTTGAAGTACATGTTTGGATGATCTTCGCTCTTAGAGAATCCCAATCTCTACAGAAAGCTGCCAATTCTTTTATGCCAATACTTGGGGGATTTCTTAAGCTCATGCAAGGCTTTCCTCAATTCGCAAACATGGGAATCCTTCCAATAAACTACAAACCACTCATACTGTTGTATATAAACCTATTCCTCAAACTTACCATTGAGGAAGGTAGTATTCAAATCCATATTGTGATGCTTCCATCCTAGAATAGATGCAAGTGAAATCATAGATTGAAGTGGTGTACTTGGCCACGTGAGCGAATTTCTCATCATAGTCTATGCCTTCTTTCTATGAGAAACATTGAGAATCAAATATATATTTATATAATACCATCAAAAACATTCTTGATATTATAAAGGCATCTAGAAGTTACTATGGACTTCTCTTTAGGTTTAGGAACAACTTCCCAAACATTATTCTTCATAATAGACTTGTTGCAATTTTCCAAACTTGCTTCTTGGAGTCTTCTTCATAACTGGAAGGTTGTAAATAACTGATATGACTCATCTTTCCAACATACCCTAAATATATGCCATGTTTCTTTTACTCTCTGTATGATCTTGATGATGCTCCATGCCTTTCTGCATCTTGCATAATTTCTCAACACCATGTGTATCTTCTCTTAGCAAGAGGTTCATGAAGTGACGTCTCAACCAATTCTACTAGTTCTTTAGGAGATAGCGAATATGATAACTCTTATGAATTCTCCTCTCAACATTTGAATGTGGAGAACTATAATCAAAGTCCTCCAACATGGGATTCTCGTGCTCCTCTATGTCTATGTCATACTGAAATTATTTTTATCTCTTGAATGCATCCTCTTCATGGAATGCTACAGCTCAATTTATTTCAACATGTCTTTCACTTGGCAGATAAATTATGTAGTATTTTGATAATTCAATATAACCAACAAAGGTTCCTTTATTTCCATAAGGATCCATGTTTATCCTCTTCTCTTTTGGTACCCAGATATATACCGGGCTCCCAAAGATACTTAGGTGTCAATATCTAATTTTTCACTAGTGAACACTTCTTTTGGTGTCTTCTCTTTCAAGATAGCATGTGAGATTTTATTCTAGATATACATGGTTGTACTAGTGGATTCTTCCCATAATGAGGTAGATAGATCTTAATCATGCACCATGGTTTTTTCATCCTAACATATGGTTCTATTTTTGGTTTTAGAAACCCCATTCTGCTGGGTGTTTTAAGGTACTGTCAACTATTTACATATTCGTGCATCACTACAAAATTCATTAAATGCATGTGACACAAATTAACCTCCATTATAAGACCTTAAAGCATGGATGTGCTTTCCCATCTGATTTTTAACCAAGGATTTAAACTCTTTAAACTTTCTAATAGGTTCACTCTTAACGTTTAGAAAATAGATCCATGACTTTCTAGAGAAGTCATCTATAAAAAACATATAATATAATTATCCACATAGAGAGGTTGTTTATATGGGACCACATACATCATGATGTATTAACTCTAAAATCCCTTTAGGCCTAGTAAAATTGCTATAAAAACAATTTTTAACATTCTTCCCATGAGCACAACCCCTACAGACACTATCATGCTCAAAATCAAATACGACCATACCTTTTACCAATTTCTGCAATCCAAGTAGCGCTTTGAAGTGGAGGTGACCAAGCCTCCTATGTCACAAATCACATGGATAGATAGTTTTGTGGATCATATCTTGAATTTACTTCCCAGGTACTTTGTAAATATTTCCCTCTTTGACTCAAATCATATTTGTAGACTTCAAGTATTTGTTCTTTCACCATAACAGTGATTTATTTTCCATGAATATAACTCAAAATCCTTTATATTCTAGAAACGAAATTGATAGGATGTTCTTATTCAATCTTGGAACATATAAAATGCCATACACATGTACTACATCACCTTATCTTAACTAGAAGGAAGTGGATCCAACTCCTTGGATCGAATAGGTTGAGTTGTCTTGCAATTCCACCTTGTGCGTGAAATTTTTCTTATGTAGATCAGTGATTATGATTCTATATCTAGTTATATGTTTGGATACGATAATATCAAAAAACCATGTCTCATCACTTATGATGTTTGATACAGAAACAAATGAGAAAAGATAATACTCCCTCCTTGACTCTTTTTCATTGGATGCATTCTTATGAGGAGTTTCATATTCTATAACAGTAGAAGCATGACATCTTCCTTTTCCTTTTGGATTTGCATGATGGAAGTCCTTTGCATAATCTCCCTTATTGATTCAATTGTAACATTTGATCTTTGACTTGTGAAAGTATTCATTGTATACCTTCTTCTTTGGATAATAAAATTTATTTTGAGATAAGTGCTTCTTTCCTCTCTTCATCATTGCCATAAGAGCAATGTTTTCTTCTTTAAAGGTGGCAGTCTTGCTTTGGATTCTCCCTTCCTCTTGGAGGAAGTTATGCCACAACCTCTCAAAGATAAGTTACACATATCGACCATTAACAACATCCAAAAATTTCTACCATGTGGATGGGAGACTATCAATAACTATTTGAATGAGATCATCTTCATCCAACACTACTCTAATTCTCGTAAGTTTATCTCTTATATGAGTTATGTTTGTGAAGAAGGAGGCCAATGTCTCATCCTTCTCCATCTTCAGGTTTCGAATATTTTTCTTCAATTTCCTCTTTTGACTTGGTTCCTTCTTCTCATAGATATTTTTCATTGTATCAAAACATTCCTTTGCGATCTTCAAAGGAGTAATCATAGGAATCAAGTTTTCCTTCATTGAATCATAGATGACCTATTTGGGTTTAACTTGGTTCTTATAGAAGGTAGTGCACCCTACATTATATGTAGGATCCTCCACCATATTGGATATGTATCCATCCAATTATTGTTATTCTAGCATGTTTAGAACCCCATGATCCCAAATGTTGAAATTCAAAGTGCCTTCAAGTTGGTGTTCTAGTCTTACTGAGATCAATGCCATTATATTCAATTTCTGCACTCAACTTCTCATGATCTACATAGGGAATAACGTGCTTGTCAAAACTTAGCTCCTTCACATCCCGAGATCTAATACCATGTTGAATATTGTGCAAATATGTTTATCTATGATATTTAATTATTTGAATACAAGAATACTCAATACTTGAAATTAATGAACCATTCACACATATAAAAATTAAATGATAGTACAGACTGTACCCTGTGGAAAGCCCTAAAAATAATCAAGATGAAAAATCCTAGAAAATATTATCATTATAATTATGATAGATACAATAGAATCTCTTTACAATATATTATTGCTTTCGGCACCCCAGGTAAGAGATAAGAGAGAACAAACACCCCAAGTGTAGATACTGACTAATAGAGAAGATATATCAACTAGATGAACTTTCGAATGTGTCCATCACATTAATAACTAGATAAAATTAGTGTCATGCAAGAAATAGTGAATCATTGCATAGGGAATTAGTATCCCATGCAAAATATAAAGAATGCTCTTCCTGGATAATTTCTCTACACCTCATTTTCATCAATCCTGTATACACAATGTGTTATGCCTTTCATCTTTGACATTAAATCATGATTGACTAACTTTAGGATTAACACAAATTCTAACTGGATACAGGATCACTTAGTTAGGATGCTAAATCAAGTTTCATCAGTTAAGCTCCATATTTTAGTTTAACTAAAGTGTCATCATGCAAAACACTTTAGTTAACTAGTTCCTTTATATTAACACTTTCATTAACTATTATTAATTGAAATTGTGCTAATTGATTTACTAAATTGACCATAGTGAGTTCTCCTTTAATTAATTGAGGCACACATTTTTATTTTAACCGAATCTTTAACAACTTGATTTCACTTTAATCAATTGAAGTTTCTCATGAGAAATACAAATTCTCTTTGTTCTTTATGCATTTATCTTTATCTCTTATATTTAATGCATGGTCAATATGTGCTAACATTAAAATATCTATCATATCATATTATACTAACAATATTTGTCAGATGTTTTGACGATATTATATTAATGTCAAACCATATGATCATATGCTAAAGTAATTCACTATAGTGGTGTCCATTCTCTAATTGAGAGTTAATAGCATCTAGTGACCGTGGTTAGTAATAAATCACAAAACATTAATCCTTCAACATGTAAAGCATCACCTCCACACTATAGGTCCACCTCAACAAATGAGGATTTGAATTGACACACAAATAATTATACTTGTCCAACAAGATTGTACAACATCATTACTTTGACATATCAAAGCATTCACCTCAACAAATGAGGAATAATATTTTGCACTTAAGGCTTAGTCATTATTGAGTCCAACTTAAGAATTATTCTCCAAGTTCTTGAGTTCAAGTTAGGCTCCCTATATCAACACATGAAGCCCAATTCTAGTTGCACAAGATTGGATTAGAGAACGACTTATGACACTGTAACTTTAACAATCCGCTAATTTATTGTATTCTAATGACTTATTATCAAAAAATCTAGATGTTTGATGAACCACCATGACCTTAAGAACAAAAAATTGCTACAATTATGCAGAAAGTTCCTATAATAAGAAATATCATATGTCCATTAAGATATCATATGCATTGAGATCTGTTCGATGGGGTTATTGGACCAATAATATTGGATCTTCTAAATTGAGTGTGTCAACAAATATCTATCAAATATCATGGGTTTTGGAGGAGAAGAAAATGGCACTTTGGAAAGGCCAATGAATAAAGATCAATATGTTAGGGATGACATGTTAGGGTGAAAAATAGGATAAGGTTTGGAAGGATCGATAATGCATCAACAATAACATATCAGAGTGGTAGGTTGACAATACATGAATGTGGAACTAAAGAATGGACCAATGGGGAATTCATGATTGAGAATCCCTAAAATAAAATTGTAGGGAGACAAGTGTTGCCATCCAAGAGGTCATCAAATCTTATAGATTGATTTTGAAAATAAAGTTCCCGTAAAGAATATGCAACTAGGGATCCCCACTATGGTGACTCCTAACTACGCCAGGTGGTTGTCAGAGCTTATAGGTTGAGGTTGAAAATAAAGTGCTCACAAGTGAGGTCCAATGGAAAATATAGCCTTAACAACACATGGTGACAATTGAATGGCCATTAGGGAAGTTGTATCATATTTTTCCTGAAGGATTTCAAAAGAAATCCCAATGTTCCTAGTTCGATATCCAATCAAAGTTGACATATGTCACAACCATATGATGAAGCATCAAATATGATCACACCCATTAGATCAAAAAGCGACACTAGAGGCAAGGCCATCGCAATAGGACGGTGAATGAGAACATCATATCTATTTCAAAAGTGATCTTGGCTATTAGATGAAATATTAAAAATTTATCATAGTTTTCATATCATAAAGTGATATTAGAACTACTTATTATGAATATAACAAACCATTTTCTCCTCCATGATTTTTCTTGATATGAAAATTTTCCTTGTTCCTTTTCATACATTCCAGGGTGAGGTGGGAGGTTGTATCTAGGATTATACAACTATAAAGAAAGTGACAAAATTTGAAAAATAGGAGGTTCAATTACATGTTCAATAGATTGCCAAAACGTTTGAGACATAGTTGTACAGGGTTATGCAACATTAGCTTTGACCCCATTCTTTCCCTCAATATTGATTGTAGTGAAATCATAGAGATTCCTCTCATAGGGAAAGACAATAAGATGAAGGAAAAGATCAATGGGAACCCTTGATGTTTATTGTAGTTGTGAATGACATTGCAATTAAATAGATTTCATGACTAAGGACATTTTCCACTAGAATTTGAGGAAATTATGTCCCGTGTGGTTGAGAGTGAATGAGACTAATTCAATTGAATCCAAGAGTGAGGAAATTTTCTAGTAGGTCTGGACGATATTTTGTCTCGTGTCTCAATTATTGATGAGATTGTTATTAAATTGAAGCTAGGATTGAGGCAGTTTTCCATTGTCCCATGAGGAAATGATGTCTCATGTAGGATGTTAATTTTTCTCTATATGGTTGAATGTTATTTATTTATTTTCCTAAATATTTGGATGTATAATAACCATGATGACATGATTTTATCCTCTTGTTTCAGATAAATGATATATGTTTAAGGTTCCCCTCTCTTTTTTCCCATTTAATTTGTGTTTCCCTAATACATTATAATCCTTTCCACTCAAAATAACATGCAAACCCCCCTACCAATAGTTAGAACCAACTTCACGCGCCATAGGTTTTACCTGCAAATCCAAGTAATGAAATCCTACATGAATCCTTAAGGAACCTTAGGGTGAAAAAATAAGGAATTCTACTTCCCAAACATAGGGTACCCTCCCTTGGATCAAAGAATAGTTCAATGGTCTAAAGAAGCATAGGAAGGTGAATCCTACACATGCCTCCTTATCCTTGTAATCCTACTTGATAATCAATTATTTTTTATTTAAGATTTATTAGTATCTTGAGAAGATAAATGACCACCATCTTGAGGGGTACACCTTGAGGAACAACAAGTTGATGTGGCATTGTTACCAGGAAGAGTTCTGAGATCTTAATACATTCTTAGGGATCTTCAAAGAACACAATGACAAATATTAAGGTGAATTTTTATGTGTCAAAGAATCACAACTAACATCCTCTTTCTTATCAACTAAGGAATAGGTCATAAAAGAACGAGCATCATTATTTCTTTTATCTAAACAATAAAGATGCCTGGCATATGTGGAAATTGTACTATAGAAAAGACCCATTGAATCCTTGGTGGCATGAGACCAAAATATTATTCGATGAAAACAAGGCTAGGAGAACCCTGCAAATCCCAACTACATTGGGGAAAAAGGGGAATAAAATCCTATTTCCACTACTATGAATGTACATGCTACTTATGGTTAGAAAGTAGCATCTCTTAAAGAAAATGTTATCTCTCCCGACAACTCCACATTGGTTCAAATTTCAAAATTGTGCATGTTATAAGACAAAAAATATATAGATCTCAACTTTATTTTTCTTCTTAGCAATACAATTCATTCAGTTTGGTTTTCTAAGATTTCTTGTGTATTATCCTTTAATCCCATTTTGAAAATACCTTGAGATAATTTTATCGTAAAATTCCAATAGAATCCCTTTTTTAAGTTGCATATTCTACCATAGGTTAGTATATTCCAATATATATATAAACACCAGAAGGTTGCGGCTCTTTATTGTCCCTAACCCTCTTTCTTGAAGGCTTGTAATGATAATTAACAAGCCATCATCTACATTAGTTATCATCATTCCAAATAATAAACCAATCTATGTCAATCCTTATTTAGTTGCAATATATCATTCCTTAATATTGCCTGAAATCTGCAATCCCTTTCCTTATGGGTACTTGAAACATATTTTAAAGTCTAGTTGTAAGGGACTAGTTACAACAAAAACACATGCTAGGTGTGCTAATTGTGAAGATAGTAATTAACCGCACAATTAAAGAAGGGTAGGCATGAAAGAGAATTCATTCTCATTTATTGATTATACATTTATACATGAGAATGTCATTTGGGTTCAACTTCCCAAGTGGAATCTGTTGATGTAATTGTAACTTCGGAATGTATTCACTTGTATATCTTATGTATTGTACCTCGATGTTTATTCCTGGAAGTGTTTATAATGTAACTGAGTCATGTCATGCCCCGATTGTTATAGCTGATTTTACCACACTAGGTGAGTCACACTTGTATGGCCTTCCCCTGTCCCTCTGCAGACTCCTTAGACCCCTTGGACCATTTTTTGTCCTTCGATGTTTCCTAGACCATCCCTATAAACATGTGAAAATTGCTATACGCTACTTTTAAACCCCTTATCGCATATATACGTAGGTTTGACCTCTAAAACTGCGTACATCGGGATGTGTACAAAATCCAAATCCTTTTGGAGTTTTCCTTGACATGGATCCGACTCACTTGTCTCCTGGCCTTCCATATGCCTTGAGATCACTCGGATTTGACCTTTCATTACCCCTTTGAAAAGCTATATAAGGAACTCTTTGGATGCATTGAAGGCATAAGAGAATTGAGAGCAAAGAAACTATAGTCCATTGTTGCCAGAACTTGTGCTTGAGTCTGCATCCCTTTGTCCCTTGGAGCACTTTGGTGTTCTTCTAAAGCTTGCCTTTTGTTTGTGAGCTTTCTATCGAGTGATGGAGGATTGAGGTGGTGGAGGCCCAAGTGGGGGATTCAGTTTCTTCGATTTACAGACATGCCGACAAAGGTTGTATCCATTGTAATCTCTGATTTTATATTAATAGAAATATATTTTCCTGTCCAATAATGTATGTTTGAATAAATATTTTATCCATGGATGATTTCAAATGCTTATACATTGTTGATTATATATGCTAGACTAGATCTAACACCAATATATATAGTATGCTTATCTTGTTTACTTATTGTTGAGGAAGTGATTCATCAATTCAAGCTGAAGTTGGAAAGCTCAATGGGGATCTGCTTCAACCTTCTGGAATAAGGTACGAGGTCTGATCCTTTAGTGTTAGATGTTTGATTTCTCTTGCATATTGGAAAGGATTTATTTCTGGAGTTAAGTTGTCTATTGTGGTACCCTAAGCCATAGGAATTTCTCTCCATAACACCGATGTTTCGATCGGGAGTTTCTATAATGTGAACAAGTCATGTCAAGTCATTGTGGGTAACCCTCCTATTGATCAAGGGTTAAAGTACCCATAGTTGTGGGGCCCTAGGGTTATTAGACTATCCTAGAGAATTCGACCCTAGGTGAGTTATTATAAGTCAGGGAAATGGTCCCCACCAATGTGTTAAGGATAACCCTCCTTGTTGGTCAGAGGGGAAAAGTCCTGACAAGTTGTGGGGCACTAGGGTTATTAGAATCTCCTAGAAATGTCAGATCTAGTAAGTAATTATTAAGTGAGGGAGACATGTTGGAGAGGACATTAAGTGAACGGAAGAATATAAATAGAGAGTGATCCTCTCTATTTATCTCACACACACTCACTCACTAGGGTGCATGAGTGAGATAGAAGAAGCTGGGATCAGAGAGAGAAACTATTGCTATCGGGAGATCATCTTTATGTTTTCGGGTTTTACTTTTGGTGCTAATTATATCTTTGAGGAAGTTGCCAAGTTTTCTTCTTTATGGTTTCCCTGAGGAAAAATCTTTGTGTTCATTGTCTCTTGTGTTTTATTGGTGTGTGTGTTATTCTCTCAGAGAAGATCCTAAGATCATAATGCTAGCTTGAATGATAAAAATCTAACATGGTATCAGAGCTAACCTGAGAAGAAGAAATTGTGTAGCTATAGAAGATAGGGATTCTTACTTTTTGGGTCTCTCTCCACAATCCATCAGCAAAAGTATTCTAGGCCGACTCTCCATTGAAGGGTGCATCTTTCTATCGAAGCAGAATTTGATTTCGAGCATTTTCAGTTTTTGGTGTGGGAAATTAGGGCTTCTTATAGAAGATGAATTTTTGAGTGAGCCTAGAATAGGATTTATCTCCTCATCAAAATCAAATTTTAGAGACCTGGGTTGATATTTTTGGTTGGGTGAAACTCCAAGAAAGTCAAACCCTAGTTCAACCCCGAGTTGGAAAAACCCTAAAATAATAAAACTGATATGTTTTGGTACATTCGCTATATCTTGAGATTGGAGAAGGCTCAGGAGCTGAAAATTTCACAGGATGAAGATAAAATATTAAGTTACACTGTATCCAAATTTTAGCCTTACATTCACTATATTATAGGAGATATGATCCCTCCAATTTTGGATTCCAGCCTCTTCCAGGATTAATCCCTAAACATCACACTTGGGGAGAATTGCTATATTTGGGCTACAAAGGTCCAAATGAAATTTATGAAGATGTTCCAAAAAGGGCACGGAATTTAATTTCTATGGTCCAATTTTTAGACCTAGAAGATGAAATAGTGACACATGGAAGTCCATACAACTTCATTATGCTAAACAGTCCTGAAACATGTCACCTTGGGAAAACGATCATAAGTCCCTGTTGGTGAAACCAATTATGATGAAACCTATGGTGTGGAAACAAGGACAGGTGAGGATACATTAGTGAGAAGTTTTAGACATAGAGGAGCAGTAATTTCATAGATACCGCAGAAACAGTATCAGGCATTTCTGTAGAAGAAATTGGAAAACTAGGGCTTCCTGTTCCGAGAGCTTCCCTCCACTATTTCCAGAAAAGGAGTACATTGGAAATATCACCTTGAAGAGATATATTTTTCTATCCAATCAGATATAAAAGATTCCATGTTTTGAAAATTAGGGTTTCTCTGACAGACCCTAGATCAACCAGCTCTGAAACCAGGACGAATACATCAAATCAGTAAGATATAATATTTTGCTATTTTCATTTGAGGTTCTCATTTCAAAGTGATCTATCACATCAGCTTGATGATAAGCTTGGTGAAGTTGAAAACATCCAAGCATGGAAGTATATGATCTCTCTAAAGAAAATGAATTGGACACCTACATAAGTAGAGAGGTTCCAGTTCCAGAGGGAGATGAGGCTAAAAGCCTTACACAAGAAGAACTTGGTCAAGGCCAAGAAGATCATTGCGGATTCAATCACGGATCACCTTATACCACAAGTGTCTTCCCTAAAGACACTGAAAGAGATGTTTGATTCCTTGACAAAGCTATTTGAAGGGAAGAACATAAATCGGAATATGACCTTAAGAAACTAGTTGAAGAATGTGAAGATCCAGAATGCAGAGACCATACAATCATACTTCACAAGGGTCTCTCAAATCAAAGAACAACTTGTAGCAGTAGAATAAGAAGTGGAGAATGTAGAAGTGATGATATCCACCTTGAATGGCCTCCCATGATCATGGGATTAATTCATTCAAGGAATGTGTGCTGAAAGGAAGTGATTACCTTTAGTAGACTCTGGGAAGAGTGAACACAAGAAAAGAAGCTCAACTTATAATAAGAAAAAAGAAGATGGCAGAAACTGAAGATCAAGCTCTCATGATCCAAAGAAGATACCTCAAGCGATAAGGAATATGAAGAACTCAATTCTTGAAGAACCTCTTATCCATCTTAGCATTTGGATAATAAATTATGAATGAAGAAGATGATGAAGATAAAGGCTCAAGAAGGAGTCTACCCACAAAACAAATAAAGATAAGTATTCAATTGTCATTTCATGATATTGTTTTGTTATGCATTTGTTTATATTCAGTTGATGCATTATGCATGATAGAATGTTTTCATTAATCACAATATACTACTAATATGCATGTGATGGGTAAGCAGCTCATGATGCTATACAACTCTCCATTGCTAGTTATCTAGAATGAAACCTCTTTGCTAACATATTGGATTAGTGCACAATCCCAATGTTGTCTTGGTAGAGATGGAAGGAATCTATAAAAGTTTCGTGAGATATGGATGAATGTTGTATTGGCTAAAATAGTTGCATGATCATATATTTATGCATAAGAATTTTCCATTATGAATATTCCTTATGAAATGTTTCTAACCATACAACTAATGCATTTAGGAAAGATCGCATACATAATCACCTACAAGCAAAGAAGGATGAGGCTTGTTTTGAAGAACAAGTGACGACAGCTCAAGATGACGAATACAACGACATAATTGATGCAGAACCTTCCAACTATGAAGAAGTAACCAAGAAGAAAGGGAATACCAGTTCAAGAAGAATGATGTCTAGGATGCAGTATCGATACATGAAAGGAAGTTCATAGTTCTATCATGTAGTATATGGAAACATCGTGGGATACAAGGCAAGATTCGTAGCACGAGGCTTCTTGTGAAAAGAAGGCATAGACTATGAAGAGACATTTGCAGCCAGTGGGAGTTGAGACACATGACGGGAAGACTCATGTGTGCAAATTAAATAAGGCCCTGTATGAGCTTAGAAGAAACCCATGGGATAACACATACATGATGAGCTTGATGAAGATCTTAACCTTTACTACAAGGCCAAAGATGAAATCCTATACACTAGATTGATACATAGAATATTAGTAGCATAGGAAGCTACTTGTCACTCCAGTTTATAATGTTTCAGTGCATAAAGTATGGAAGACAGAGGGAGTATTATGCTCCGCTTCAGAGGGAGTGAGTACAGAATATCCTGAGGTTTGACATGGTATGACAAGATGGACAGATTACTGATGACTCTAGGATTTACTAAGAGTAAAGAGGATTCCAACCTTTTCTTCAAGGTTGAAGGTGGAAGATCAGTGATGCTCCAGTTATATGTCGATGACTTGTTCTTGACAGAAAAGAGGAACTCATTAAATTTTCAAGAAGAATACTTGCTGCCGAGTTCGAGATAAAGGACTTGGGGATGATGCACTACGTTCTAGGCATGGAGGTGTGGACAAGGGAAGTATGCAGTAGAGATCCTGAAGAGGTTCAAGATGATGGAATGCAAGGCCATGACCACACCTATGGCATCGAACCTAAAGCTATTGAGTGTTTCTTCATCAGATTCGGTTGATGCCACGATGTATCATCAGATTATTTATTCCTTGATATACCCAACGAATACGAGACCAGAAATTTGCTTTGCTGTGAACACATTGAAAAATGTTTACCTGATGGTTGCAAAGCATGCACTGAGGTACCTGAAGGGTACAGTTGATTATGGGCTCAAGTATGAGGTGAATCAGAAGATTAACCTGGAGGGTTATGAGGATTTATATTGGGCAGGCAGTTCCATTGATAGGAAGAGCACTTCGAGGTGCTACTTCAATATGGGATCAAGTGTGATCTCTTGGTTTGGTAGGATGGAGTCTTGCATGGTGCTAAGTACAGCTGAGGAAAAATATGTTGCCACTTGATATTTGGGAGAGAGGAGTAGTGAAGCTCTAGTATGTGATCCAGAACAAGATCTCTCGAAAGAGGGAATTCTAGCAGAGTCGGTAAGACAGGTTGTCTGAGCATAAATCCTAGTGAAGCTCGTAGGTTGCTCAGATGTAAATAGACCTGTAGGTTTTCCTCAGATGTAATTCATCATGGCGAAGCTTAGAGGTTATCCTTGAATGTAATCAACCCTGACATGATTCTTTGCTAGAAATGGCCAAAGTGAAGTTTTCATACTTCAGGGAGAAGCTTGGTGTTCTCTAGATCGAGGTTCCCTCCAAGGGGAAATGATGAGACCCAGAACCATTCTGACATGGCGAGAGGATTAGGTTCCTTCCATGGTCAGATGTAAGGGATGAGCCATTATGTCATGGTGAGAGGATTGGTTCCTTGCATGTCAGATATGAGTGCTGATCCATTCTGATGTGACTGTAGGATTGGTTCCTACATGATTAGATATAAGGGCTATTTCCATTTTGTGAATGGAGGTACCTGGTCAGTTACCAAGAATACTCAGTTTAGGACTGAGGGCCATTCTGATATGACTATGGGATGTAGTCTCACATGATCAGATATAAGTGCAGGGCTATTCTGATGTGATTGAGGGATATGTTCCCACTTGATCAGATATAAGGGTTATTTCCATTCTCTGAATGGAGGCACCTAGTCAGTTACCAGGAACCCTCAGTCTGGGACTGAGAGCCTTTCTGACGAGTCAAGGTCAGATGTAAGTGCAGTGCCTTTCCACATATGGTAGTAGGTGTGTCCTACTAGGATGGTGGATGTGAGTGTTGTGCCTTTTCACAGATGACAGTAGTTGTGTCCTATCATGTTGGTGAATGTAAGTGCTGTGCTTTTCTGATGAGTCAAGGTCAGATGTAAGTGCAGTTCCTTTCCATAGATGATAGTAGTTGTGTCCTATCATGCTGGTGTATGTGAGTTTTGTTCCTTTTCATAGATGATAGTAGTTGTGTCCTATCATGCTGGTGAATGTAAGTGTTGTGCCTTTCTGACATGGTGTTGGATGTGTTCCTCTCATGGTCAGACATGAGTGTTGGCCATTCTGACTTAGGGTCAGATATAAGCGTTGAAGAAGACCTACATGGAGGCTAGGCCTACAACCAACATGAAAAAGTGCTGGCTCTGTAGAAATTCCTGTGAAGAGAAGAATCATGACATAGCACCAATGATGTTGACCAAATGATGATCCAGATCGAGTGATGATCCAGATCCAGTGATGATGATCCAGTAGTGATGATCTAGATCCAGTGATGATGATCCAAATCAAGTGATGATCTAGATCTAGTGATGTTGATCCATAAGATATGATCCAGATCCACTGATGATCCATATCCAGTGATGATCTAGATCTAGTGATGTTGATCCAGCTGAGATGATCCAGATCGAGTGATGATCTAGATCCAGTGATAATGATCCAAATAGAGGGATGATCCAGATCCAAATAAAGATGAATTGAAGATGAAAGATGACCTGTAGATGAAGATGACTTAAAGATGACGAGGACTCGATGATGTTCCAGATAATACATAGAAGAGGACTTGTGCTAATAAATTGTGTCGAGAGAATACCTTCCTATTTGAGAGGGAGTGTTTATGTAATTGTAACTTTGGAATGTATTCACTTGTATATCTTATGTATTGTACCTTGATGTGTTTTTCAGGAAGTGTTTATAATGTAATTGAGTCATGTCATGCCCCGATGTTCCAATCGGGATTTTCTATAATGTGAACAAGTCTTGTCAATTCATTGTGGGTAACCCTCCTATTGATCAAGGGTTAAAGTCCCTGCAATTGTGGGGCCCTAGGGTTATTAGACTATCCTAGAGAAGTCGACCCTAGGTGAGTTATTGTAAGTTGGGGCAATAGTGCCCACCATTGTGTTAAGGATAACCCTCCTTGCTGGTTGGAGCGGTAAAGTCCCCACAAGTTGTGGGGCACTAGGGTTATTAGAATCTCCTAGAGATGTTGACTCTAGTCAGTAATTATTAAGTGAGGCTGACATGTTGGAGAGGACATTAAGTGAACGAAAGAATATAAATAGAGAGTGAGCCTCTCTATTTATCACACACACACTCACTCATTGGGGTGCATGAGTGAGAGAGAAGAAGCTGGGATTAGAAAGAGAGACTATTTATATCAGAAGATCATCTTTATGTTTTTGGGTTTTACTTTTGGTGTTGATTCTATCTCTGAGGAGCTTGCGAGGTTTTCTCCTTTATGGTTTCCTTGAGGAAAAATCTTTGTGTTCATTATCTCTTGTGTTTTATTGATATGCATGTTATTCTCTTAGATAAGATCCTAAGATCATAATGCTAGCTTGAATGGTAAAAATCTAATAGAATCTTGGATTCTTTGGTGACTCTTGGTCTTCCTTGTATGTTCATATTCCTCGCATGGACGATTAGACTCCAACAAATCCCCCATTAATCTGAGGGGTATATATGAGACCATGAAAAATAAGAGATTTGAATAACTAGAAATGGATATCTACCACTTGCTGAACATTTCCATATTAACAATCTAAGTTGCAGAGCAAGTTAGCTAGAATCTTGCATTGTCTTATACTAAATACAAGTTCCCTCCAAAGAAGTGGTTTTGGATGACCACTAACTAAGGGGATAGTAGAACATGAAATATTCTACTATATGGTTGGTTTATGGATGACCACCAACTATCTAACTTGGCATGAAGGATCAGAGGTTCTATATGGAACTTTCCTCGAAGGCTCAAAGGTTCTATAATAGAAGCAATAGAAGGATGAAGTATTCTACTGAGTTGGAGGTTTTAGATTGTCCATAAACCATATGGACACTTGAAATATGAAGTGAATAGTTTTAACTTTGTAAACATTTCCATATTGAGAATAATTTTCCAAATAGGTTATCTAGCATCTTGCATTGTCTTATACTATTGCAAAGTACTCTCAAAACCAGTGGTTTTAGGATGACCGCCAACAAACTAGATCTCAGTCGAACATAACTCTTAACAAGATTTGTTATTTTGGCTCGCTTGATCTCATTTTCTTGTTTCTAACTGTCTTCATTCCCCCCTCTCAAGAATAATGTGAGGAGAGGAGAGTCTCATGGTGTAAACACTAGAAACAATGTTTTCCCTAGGAATGTTTGGTAAATTTTGAGGAAAACAATTATTGGTGTGAACGGGGTTACAATGAAGTGGTCTGCTAAAGTTGGTTAACTCCAAGGAAGCAGTCGAGAATTAAGGAAGATGGATGTTTTGAAGATGTTATGTTGTAGATTTAGTTAGCTAGTTATATTTTTTTTTCCCACTTACATTACTTAGCTAGTGTTAGGGTTACCTAGAAGGCTAGTAAGAAAGGATGAATAGAGTTTTTTTTATGTGGAAGTTATGGCATGTGAAGATTTATGTAATGAAGATGTTGGATGAGAGAGTCACATGAAGTGATAGCAATCTGTAGGCTTTGTGTGTAGGTATTTTGTAAGAAGAAGAAGATAAGTTTGCAGGTTGTGTGTGCAAACATGAGGCATTTATTTACCTACTACTCATTAATAAGAATAACACTTCCATGGTTTTCTCCCATATTGGGTTTCCATGTAAAATCATGGTGTCAACCATGTGTATGTTGTGTATGATTTTATGATGTTGTGATTCTTCATGCTATTTTGTTCCCTCTCTACATAATAATGAATAAATGAAGTTGATGGGAAAGCTTATGAATGATAGGCACACTGCATAGTTAATGAATACATGTTGTAGATGGTTTGATAATATGTATGATATCTTTCTATCGAAGAGTATGATTTGTTGAATCTCATGAATGGTTGAAGTTATGTATGTTGGTTTTCTCCCCTTCTATAATGCAAAAAACATGTTCCTATAGTTCCCATATGTAACTCAAGTGAGACTTCATCTACTTCGTAGGTGATGATTAAAGGGATGACATCAAGGGATTTGTTGGTGTGGGTGTTTTTTATGAGGGATGACCTAATTTAGACACATTTATTGTTTATTTTGAAGTTGAAGTAATAGAGAAACAATGAATTCTAGAATTAGATGTATCCTTCAAATCTACTCATGTCAGGTGGTGGGTTGTCCATAAAAAAAACATAAGGGGTTGTTCATAGTGCAGAAGGAGGTTAAAAATATGGTTTGGTGAAGGGATTCCATAGAGTGAAATAAAATGGCTTAACTAGTCCTGATGACCACTTGACATCATGTACGACGACATGGGTAAACATATCTAAGCATGAGTCGGTCCATAGGTTTATCTACAGATTGGACACTATACCCATGAATTGGTATATGTTGCTAGATTTTCCATGAGGTACTACAAACTAGGATATCTTGGCTATGAGTTTTTGACATAAATTTAGTTATGAGGATGATATTCCGACCATGGATCTAACTTTGAAAATTATTAAAGAAAATACCTTTGAAAAATTACGAACACCTTTGTCTAGTATTTGTTGTCATCTCACAGATCACATAAGGTTACCAATAATACACATAAAGAATAATATACACATATAGGAACAAGAGACAAGAACAGGTAAATTAATAACATGTTATATTATCACATGAGGGTCCATACATATATCAAAACTGAACCAAGTTCTCATCTATCTCAACAACCTAATATATATGATTACAAATGGTTACAAGTAACTACCTATCAGTTTGGTCAACCGACATAACTTACAAGTCTAGCGGGTCTGCTGAAATACTTTCCCATAGTAGGTGTGCCAATTACAGAGTACTTTTTTTGTAATGATGGATTCTTCTAAGTGGTCCTGCAGTAAGTTATGAGCTTCAGAGAAAATTGTATACTGATGTCTTTGTAATTTGGATGTTACCTCTTTTTTTATCTTATTTTCTAAATTATAGATGTGCTTGTAGGGTCGACACCATGCTTTCAAATAGCTGATATGCTTTCTTTAGTGGCTTATCGGTTTCAGCCTCTACTAGTCCTGGTATGATTGTTTGAATTAAATTTATGCAATTTGGAAAAAGTTCAATTCTCTTTCTTAGTGTTGTCGAGCTATTCTCATATGGTCTGGCTTCTTGTTGCTACTTGTTGGAGCAGGGTCCCGCAGCTACAGGAAAAGCTACTGTTTTGTAACGAGAAAGTCAAAAGAAACAGTACCTGAGCGGCCGAGAAGAGAGAGCTCAACCACTGCACTTAAGGCAGTGGTGTAGACAGGAGGGATCAGCTACCCTCATAAATAGAAAAAGAGAAACGGGCCGAGGTATTGAAGACGAAGTAAAGAAGGGAAGCAACTTAGGAAGCGGCGCCTGTACCCACGATCAGCACCAAGAAGCGTGGAAGACTGCAGAGAGCTGTGGTGTGATGGAAAGTGGAAGTTCAAGTGCAGATAGACCGATTGTCATAGTTAGGTTTTTGGTTACTGTTGGGACAGGCCCACAGTGTTGTAATGGTGAGACCTTCGGGCCGCCTATATAAGCATGTATTTTGTATTGTAAAAGGTTAGCTATTCAGACATTTAGCTAGTCAGTCGATGATCTGTTAGCTCATAGACATTTTGTATTATAGAAGAGCTGAGCTCTGGTTCTGTTATTCAGTCTGTAGTATCTTACTGTAACCAGTAGCTGACTCCTAGAGCATGTATGTAACAATCCGCAGGGATTGAGAGAGAGAGAGAGAGAGAGGAAGAGTATATTGTAAGAGAAGCAATATAAGAGAAGAGAAGAGATCTAAGAGAGAAGGGCTCCCAGTGGTGTGTGCAGAGTTACCCAGAAGATCTCAGCTGGATATGAGGTTGCAGCGGAACTTTGTTTACTCCCCCAATTTATAATATATAAACCAGTTCCCATGGACGTAGCTTCTACCCTGAAAGTGAACCATGCAAAATCAGTGTGTTGTGTGGTTGATTCATGTGATTGTGTTTACTTATTGCTATCTGTCCTTCATTACATGAACTTTGATTACAGTTAATGTATGTATGCTATATTTCAGTTACAAGTAGCATAGAGGCTTACATGCAAGTTAAACGAATTAAGTATTCTGTGTATGAGTTTACCAGTGCTTGATTCATGATAGTAACAGTTACAGTGTTAAGTGATTTATGTATACAACTTCAGCAAGATTGCACATAGTCGATGTTAAGCATATTAGACCATAGAAGTCTAAGTGAGGCTGTTTAACTCGGCTAGTGTGCCTAAGGGAGAAGGCCCTTAGACCTCAAGAATCATATTAAGCCCTACTATAGGAGATATCGCAAGTACAGAAAGGCGACATCACACCGTCGGAGGAGTTGCAGTGTGCGATATCGCAGGAGAGAAGGCAAGTAGAGGGGAAGGTTGCACATCATCTACAAGGCTGTGATGCAATAGAGTCCTTATCCTATCAAAGTCAATGACTAAGAGAGAATCTCGCCTCGCGGAGAGATCTCGCAGGCTAAGAAGAGGTAAGAACCACCAGGATGCCTCAGAACCTGGTTGAGGACACTTGAGTCTTTAGCCAACCCATAAGATCACTTTGGGTGAGACTTTAGGCCATTCTATGGTCTGTTGCCGAAAGGGCCAGTGAGCTAGGGGTGTTGTTGGTACATAACAAGTAAACCCGGGTCTTCCCCATAGTAACCAACAAATGGTTCCGTTGCCAGTTTTGAACAAACTGAAGAGCTAATGTTCTATTGGCATCCTACTAAAGACAAACTCAACCAGCGGATTGGGTCTACAGAAAAAGAATTTGCTGTGATAGAAAACAAGAGTCCTACATTGAGTACAGAGGACTAGTTACAAAAACATATCTTCACAGACCTGCATACGATATTTTTTGCGACATTTGGAAATGAGTTGTATGACTAGTTATCAAAGTTGACTAATAAACACATATTCAAGAAGAAAAGAAACATTGTCTAGACACTAGAGCTAATTCATACTGTCAGGAGCATCGATAATCCCACTTCAGGAGCAGTAGAATTTTGGCTTCTGAGTGTGCTAGAAGGCTTCATCATAGAGTTTGCAGTTGATCAAAGAAAAAGCTTCAGCAAAGCCGAGCGGTACTTCTTCAAAGGATATCGTGGTAAGTACCTGAAATCTTTAAATTTTTCCATTAAGATGCTATTACATGAAAAACGAGTACTCAATATATATTCAGATGAATAAGTTCAGTAAGTGTAATGTCACAAGAGTTTGACAGTGATTTTGATGAACTTGGACGTACATGTAGTGGAAAGAAATGTAAAGTAGATTTTAGATATTCTATATTTGAAAACAGTTTAGACCATACTAGAGAATAGAGTCACAATAATATAGAAAGAATAGAAGGGGGTATCCCTTACCACCCTTATACCCCACAGAAATCAACCGGGACTCAGTATAATCCTGTAGGAACTCCATCTAGTAGCTCACATACAGTACATTCTACTGCTATATCACCTAAATCTACACCACCGAGTGGTATTCACACAGCAAATCAGCATCTACCACGTAGAAATAGAATGGGGGATGACATGAAGCTACCTACCTTTAAGGGTACATGGGCAGAAGACCCGGAACAGCATTGGTTTCTATGTGAAGCTGTGTTGACCATTAAGGGGATCCTAGATGATAATATTAAACATGTATAGTTGGTCACCACACTTAGGGAACAAGCCTTAACATGGTATATGAAGTATACCTCAGTGCTGCCCAGAATGCTCGTATAGGTCAGGACTGCCATGATCAAAGAATTTAAGAAACCTAAGTCTGAGTCATAGTGCATTACAGAGCTCAAAGACATTAAACAGCTACCTTCAGAGTCAGTATGGGACTTTGAACAGAAATTCAAAGCCCTTATAGACCAAGTCACCTTTGAGTTTGCACCAGAGCAGCATAAGGAATGGTTTATTGTAGCACTGCTCCCCCATATTAGACTGCCACTGATGCAGCAGAAACTCCAGACGCAGGATGACGCATTGGAGATGGCAATGAAACTAGAGGATTCCCCTCTAGCTAAGACTAGTACAGGTATGACAGACCTGCAAAACCAGTTAGCCAATCTCACCTTATAGATGCATGAGATTAAGAAAGGCAAAGAGATTGCACATGAACTATGGTGCACAAAGTGTAAAGGATAGGGCCATATGAAAGATAACTGTCTAGTATGTGTTGAATATCTAGAAAGTGGGGCTCCTAACCCCTTAGCATAGACCGAAGGGCCATGGTGTGAACTCTGCAGAACCAGAGGACATAGACCACAAGAATTCCCTTTACTTCAGAAGTATGTACAGACCCCTAAGAACTTATACTGTAACTTCTGTAAGTCAGTAGGACATGATGAACATAATTGTCGAGCTTACGATCTCATGGTTGAGAGAAAACATGACTTGTACAGAGTCCATTCAGAGACACCAGGTCCAGTAGCAAGACTACATCATGAACCGGCTTATATTGGCCATGGAGGAGGATTCAAAGGACGAGGCTGTGGAGGAGGCTTTGGCCGTGGTGAAGGCTTTGGCCGTGGCCGTGGACCAATTACTTGTTACAACTGTGGAGTTGTAGGACATTATGCTAGGGATTGCCAGAGCCCTACTATGACATGTAATTATTGCAAGTCCTACAACCATCCTATAGAAGAGTGTCCGATCTTGTTAGCCAAGATCAGGGAAACTAAGCTAGTAGTAAACCAGAACATTCAACTTATTGTTACTGAGCAGAAAGAACTAGAACCAAGAGTCAACATTGTGACTCATAGCGATGCTTCTACTAGTAGAACATCACAGGATGACAAGAATAATACAGGTCTGGAGTGGGTGCGCAAAGCTCCTAATAAATCAACACCACTTGACCTGTAGAAGAATAAAGAAACATTTCAGGAAGCTAAAACTTTCTTTAATGACCCTACACCATCAGGATCGCAGGTACTGCCGTCTAGGGGCATACCGCAGCAAACACCGTGTGGCGTTAGCCCTGTACAGATATCGTAGGATACCACATTGGGAAAGTGCGACGAGGATGAGTCGACATGAAGTGTACAATCCTTCCTACGAAGTTGCTTAAAACTCGTAATAAATGAGAAAGCTATCGGAGAGCTTCAGCGCATCATAGATCAGTGTCAGCCGTCTTCTTCTGTGAACAGTGCGCAGCGTGCTTTTCATAATATTATGGGACATACAAGAATAGGAAGAGAGATGACGCTCACAGCACAAGTCGGAGAATTTGAAATGGATGAGGTAATCCTAGATTTAGGATTAGAGGTAAACGTTCTGACTAAGCAGACATGGGAACATATGGGTAGCCCTAAGTTAGCCAGATCACCTATCGATCTGAGACTAGCCAATCAGCAGCGGGTATCACCACTAGGTCGATTACCGCAAGTGCCAGTTGACATTGACGAAGTTCGTAGATTTGCAGACTTTGAAGTTATAGAAATCATTGGCGATAGTAGACCATATCCAGCGCTATTGGGTATTGATTGGGCAATCGGTAACATGGCTGTTATCGATTTAAAGAAAAGACAAATGACCTTCGAGGACAATTAGATTCGGGTCATCACACCGTTGGATCCTTTTCAGGGTCCTAGATATACTGAACCTATCCGAGCAGAGGATGAGGCACGTAATATGGAGAGCCTCTATCAGATGATTGCCAATCAGAATGACTACATCAATTCGACCGCAGAAGCAAACATTAGTTGGTGATGCAAAAACTCATGCGCATCAGACTCAGATGTTGGTCTAGAGAACTGACAAAACAGACTTTACGAAGTCTCAGCTCACAGAAGTGCAGATGCCCAGTGTAGTTGAAAGGAGGCATCACATCGGTAATGAGTCTACACCGACAGGTGTACAAAAAACAAAAAACAAAAAAAAAACCTCTAAGTATAAGTTTATGTTACGTAAGTCGTAGGACGCTTGCGAAGTTTTGAACATTGAGGAGGTTCACACCAGTAGTTGGTTCCGATGATGCGGTGAGGCATCGCAGCAAGGCAATGTTTCCCCATGCCACGTCGACACTTTTGAAAAGGGACAGAAGGCCAGTCACTTCGCCTTCTGACAAGCAGTTAATCCGGATATGACAGGTATCTGTTGCCCTAGATTTGGCAACAGTATAATGATTTTTCCATATTTGGTAAAATCTTCGACGAGACCGGTGCCTGCACACACGTTTCAAGGGAAATTTGATTGGATTTCAGCAATTAATGAGGATCGAAATGACGGTTGTTGTCTTTTCCATGCAATTAATACTGCCGACGGGTCGAGTCTAAATGACCATTGCTTCAGAGATTATCACCTTTGTTATAAATATAGAGATCATTCATATAAAAGGGTTACTTTTGTGATTTCTGAGAGTTACAAAGCAATTTGAAGAGCTTTCCCTGTGCAGAGATATTCTAGTTACAGAGTGCTAGTGTTCCCCAATTTTGCAGCCATTGCCAGTCCAGAGTACTGCACTGAGTGGTTTCTGTCTGAGATGGAACGTTTAGAAGACATTGTGAAATGATTCCAGAGTGGTGGCCTCATGTCTGCTATGATGATGCTGCCCAAGGGTGTGAAAATATGAACATCACAGGTCAGATAGATGCCAAGGATGAGGAGTCAAGCTCAGATAGTAGAAGAGTCCAGCTTAGAACAGAGAAAAAGGAAAAGGAGGAAAGTAAAAGTGAGAAACAGAAAGAGAATGACAACTTGGATGGCTGTGCGCATGGAGTTTCCTAGAAGATCTCACGGAAAGAAAAAAGGACCAAGAAACAGGCATCCAAGACCCAGAAAAACAAAAGGAATTGGGAAAGGAACGAAGCAAAAATTCAGCACGCAGACAAAGGCTTGTTCTCGGAATGGAATTTATGGCCTGTATAGTTTGTGCGGAAGGATCCAGTAGGAATGAACTGTTTGAGAAGGCTAGAAGATACAGATTTCTATTTCCTTTGTGATAAAAGTTCTAACCCAGATAAAGAGGAAAGGATATCTATGGAAGGCTTCTCAAAAGCTTAAGATCCTTCCAATAGTTGCTGACCCAATAAAAAGAAAACCTATAGGCAACTTTGGAATATATCAAGTCTCGCAAGTGACGAGAGCGAGAGCATGACAATGAGGGAAGGAAAGATAAGAGAGACCTACGAACTAGAGTTACAAAAGACTCAAGCATCAGTCAAGCTATGCTTGAAATGACACAAGAGTGTGTCAAAGCTATGGAGAAAGAAGTCATAGGACTTCGACAGATATTTACAAGGACTTCGCAGGAATTCAAGGAGAAACTACAGCAAGAGAAACCAGCTGTTAGTGGCTCAGGGGCGAGCCACAAGTAAGTGTTAGGGGACTATTGGAGTAGGGTCCCGCAGATATAGGAAAAGCTGTTGTTTTGGAACGAGAAAGTGAAAGGCAACAGTACCTGAGCGGCCGAGAAGAGAGAGCTCAACCACTACACTTAAGGCAGTGGCGTAGACAAGAGGGCTTAGCTACCCTCATAAATATAAAAGGAGCAATGGGCCGAGGTATTGAAGATGAAGTACAGAAGGGAAGCAACCGAGGAAGCAGCTCCTGTACCCACGATCAGCGCTGAGAAGCATGGCAGACTGCAGAGAGCTGTGGTGTGACAGAAAGTGGCAGTTCAAGTACAGATAGACCGACTGTCACAGTTAGGGTTTGGGTTACTGTTGGGACATGCCCACAGTGTTGTAATGGTGAGACCTTCGGGCCACCTATATAAGCATGTATTTTGTATTGTAAAAGGTTAGCTATTCAGATATTTAGCTAGTCAGTCGATAATCTGTTAGCTCATAGACATTTTGTATTATAGAAGAGCCGAACTCTGGTTCTGTTATTCAGTCTGTAGTATCTTACTGTAACCAGTAGCTGACTCCTAGAGTGTGTATGTAACAATCTGCAGGGATTGAGAGAGAGAGAGAGAGAGAGAGAGAGGAATATTATATTGTAAGAGAAGCAATATAAGAGAAGAGAAGAGATCTAAGAGAGAAGGGCTCCCAGCGGTGTGCGTGGAGTTACCCAGAAGATCTCAGTTGCATATGAGGTTGCAGTGGAACTGTGCTTACTCTCCCAAGTTATAATATATAAACCAGTTCCCATGGATGTAGCTTCTACCCTAGAAGTGAACCACGTAAAATCAATGTGTTGTGTGGTTGATTCATGTGATTGTTTTTACTTATTGCTATCTGTCATTCATTACATGAACTTTGATTACAGTTAATGTATGTATGCTATCTTTCAGTTACAAGTATCATAGAGGTTTACATGCAAGTTGAACGAATTAAGTATTCTATGTATGAGTTTACCAGTGCTTGATTCATGATAGTAACAGTTACAGTGTTAAGTGATTTATGTATACAACTTCAGCAAGATTGCGCATAGTCGATGTTAAACATATTAGACCATAGAAGTCTAAGTGAGGCTGTTTAACTCGGCTAGTGTGCCTAAGGGAGAAGGCCCTTAGACCTTGAGATTCATATTAAGCCCTACTATAGGAGATATCGCAAGTACAGAAAGGAGACATCGCACCGTCAGAGGAGTTGCGGTGTGAGATATCGCAGGAGAGAAGGCAAGTAGAGGGGAAGGTTGCACATCATCTGCGAGGCTGCGATGCGATAGAGTCCTTCTCCTATCAGAGTCAGTGACTAAGAGAGAATATCACCTCGCGAAGAGATCCCATGGGCTAAGAAGAGGTAAGAACCACCAGGATGCCTCAGAACCTGGTTGAGGACACTTGAGTCTTTAGACAACCCATAAGATCACTTCGGGTGAGAATTCAGGCCGTTCTGCGGTCTGTTGCCGAAAGGGCCAGTGAGCTAGGGGTGTTGTTGGTACATAAAAAGTAAACCCAGGTCTGCCCCAAAGTAACCAACACTACTTATATGGAGAGGGTTCCTAAGAGTTGACCCAACTATACATCTCTCAATTTCACTGTGTCGACTACAGTAGTTGATCCTAGTTGGCTGATGTGGATCACTGTCGATCTTGTTCTTTGTGGTCTTCCTTTTTCTTTTTATCATTTCTCTTCCTTTTATGTCTATGCTGGTCTACCTATTGTTCTACCCATGGTTCTACAAGTGGTTGATTTTCAGGCGGCTCGTTTCCCAGTTGTTGATCTTTGTTGGGATGAACTTCTTTAGTTGGGGGAATTTCTATTTGAGCCTCTTGGGTATAGCTTGCATCTCGGTTTGTATCTGAAGGGGTTGAAACAAGTGGTTCAGGGTTTGGAAAAGGTTCTGGATTCATAAGTGGTGATGGAGATGGTGAGTGGTCTAGTGTAAGTGGTTTGGTTGGGATATTATCAGTCGACGAGGGATCTTCGACTTCTAGTGGTGAGTCCGTTAGATCATCAGAGTCAACAAAGAATATGTTGTCGATCTCCTGATTGATTTCTAATGTATCTTCTTGGTCATTTTCTTCCAAGTCTCATACTAGTTCATTTCTTGGTGAAGAATGGTTAATACTTGATGGGGTAAAGGATGAAGTGTGGGTTGTGATAATTTGAGAGGTTTTGTCAGGGTTCCTTAATAATGTTGATCTGATAGTTCCAACATTTCTTGGTTTCTGAGGTGTTTGGCTTATTTACTGTGATAGGGTCTGGCATGCTGAGCTAGAATTGGTTAATGTGCAGTTGGTGGTAATTTTCTGTGCAAATGTGAATAATTTGGGGAGTTTTCAATAAATGCCTGGAAGTCGCCATCGTGGTTGAATTGTTATTTTAATGTCTCCCGCATAGAATTTTTATAGATGTCTACAGGACTGATGGTGGGTGGCTGTGGGATATCTTCTTATGTGATCTGGGTTGGGGATGGGGGTGGGGGGGTGGAAGCTAAATCAACAATATTTCCATCAACTGAAGGGTTTGTGGTTTTTAACTTTTTAGCTTTGGATTGTCTTTTCTCCTCCTCGACAAATCATTTGAACTACTCCTCGACCGGGATTTTATTTTTGGTGGCCTCTATCAAGATTTTGGTTGCTTGAGCATGGAGTTCATCCTCATCGTCTGAATTTTCTTGCAGGATCAGCTGGAATTTCCCTTTTCCTTTGGCTGGACTATCCAGGTTTTTGCTATATTTTGAAATTATTACTGCCAACTGTCAGATATTTTCCTTTGTCAGTAGGTGTTCTGGTTTCTCTGTCTCTTCCTCCCCCTGCTGTTGTGTCGCTATAATTTCTTGTTGGAATTGTGGTTGTGGAACAATCATCAGTTGAAGACTACTGGTATCCTATTTCGGTGTGCCCTCCAACATGAAGGTACTAATATATAGACGGAGCTCATAATCCTCTTATTTTTCCTGGTTGGTCAAGGGTTCCTTAATAGGCTAATTTGTTTCTTTGGCCCTTGCTGGTATTAACAAATTGGTATTAGATTGTTGAGCTAGCTCTTGGAAAATCTCATCAACGGAAGGATAATACTCAAGAGGTTTTGCTTTTCCTTTCGTCCCCTGCATATACCAAACTATAGTGTGGTCAAGCTCTAATTGAATGTGTGCTATTTTTGGTAGACTTATTTGGATGTTTTGAGGCACCCTCCATTTGGTTGTCTAGACTTTTAGATTCTGAAACCAATTTTTGAAAAGTAATTTTCCATTTTCTAGTTCTTTTAGAGTTCCATTCTGTGAAAATTGTTTGAAATGCCACATGTGGAATTTATGAGGTTCGAGAAACTATTTATGCCCGTCTGGACATAAGTGGCACATAGCTATCCAAATTATCGGTGTTGGGAACCTAATAATTGGTGCGTATGGCATTGGGAATGGGTCTGTTAGAGTGACTTTGTTTAGTTCTCTCAGATCAACACAAATCCTCAGTTTTGTCGGGTCATGTTTCATCGGTTGGAAGACCATTGATATTTCCCATTCTGAGTGGTCGATAAGCTAGATAATTCCTACTTCAAGCATATTATCGATCTCTTTCTTTACTATCTATTTGTATTTATGAGCTAATTTGTATGGCCTTTTATTTATGGGTCGGACACCGGGTTTGATGTCGATCTTCATTTCACCCATTTCATGGACTAGCCCTTTGAGATCTTTATAATATCAAGGAAAGACATCGTGGAATTATTTCAATAGGTTTATTATTTCATTCGTTTGCTCTTCACTCCAGTAATCACGAATTCTTGCCATTTTTGGTCATTCATATTTTGATATGTCAAACTCTTTAGTTTTAACTATGGCATCCATCCATTCTGGTGCCTTGGCATCGTTGATCGGCTGACTCCCTTCTTTGAACTATGAGAATGTAGTAGGGAAGTCTATTGTGGTCATTCGGTCGGTATCTTCTTTGTCGGTTGTGTTTACTTTAAGTACTGTTCAAATTGGTTTTGTTGTTTCTGCATGATAAGATTTCCATCAAAAACTTTTTCCTTTTGTATTTTTGTTTTCCAATTGTAGTATTGTCGATTGTGGTATTATGTTGGATTGAATGTTATTGCATGATATTTTCTATTGATCATGGTCTGGTATCAGACTGTGTTCCTAGTCAGTTCTATGAATGCTTTTATCTTCTTTGTAGTTTCAACTAGCTTTTTGTTTTGCTGTATAAAAATGAAGTCCTTGATGAATTTTTCTCTAAGTTCGTTCCATTGGAATGTTTCACCTCATTATTCTTCCATTTTATACCATTTATTTGGTAACTTGGCTAGCGTCGAGGAAAATAGGTGTGACCATGTATGTTCGTCTTTATAACCAACTCTTCTCCATTCTCTTTCTCATGTTCTTATGTGCTCGTCTGGGTCTTTCCCTTGGATGGAGATAGGTATTTGTGTCTGTTTGGTTAGCTTCCCTCCTATGAATATTTCTACGAACTAAGTCGAAGTTGTTGCCCAAGTCTGCAGTCTCAACTGATGGGTGTCCCACCATCAAGAAGCTTATCCTGTAAATGTTTCTACCAAGCTTTGTAGTCGGCCATGTTCACCTAGGTTCTTAGAGACTTGCTCTATATGCATAATTGGGGACTCTCTTTCTTTATACCCTGGGTTTTGTCTGATACTTATATTTGTTGGGGTTAAAGTAGGGTATTCCCTAGTTTTCCTTTCGAATATTTTTGGGATTATAGAGAATGAGAAGAGTTGATGGGTTGGTTTCTTCTATATAGCCTGAATGGTCCAATAACCCCTTGCTTGAGTTTCATAGTTTTTGACTTCCCAATCATATATTCTGCATCTGAATTATATCCTACTGAGTCTTGGTTTCCTAATTGAATCTCACCATAGATATTGGGTTCAATGTAGTCTTCGTTATTTTGAATTTGATATAATTGTTCAATGTCAACTTCTTCATCAATGGGTTTAGTCCAAGGTTCACCTTGGGAAGGATGAATAGGGATAATAACTTTCTGTCCGTTCCCTTTTAATTTTATTCTTTCCTTGTCTAGGGATATTGATGCTTTAATTTTTCTTCCCCGTGGTCGACCTACCAAGGCTGGGAAGGAATTGGATCCTTCCTTAGGGTTGATAATTTCAAAGTCAATCATAGTCGATATGCCTTTTATTGTTGTATCGACATTTCTACAAACCCCAATGGGTTCGATCAGTCCTTAGTCGGCTAACTTGAGGTATATGCCTGACTCATATAGTCAAGGTCTACCCAATTGTTCCCATGTATCTCGAGTCATAATATTTACTTGTGAACCAAAGTCGAGTACAACTTATCGAACATGGTATCCTTCGATTTATAGATCGAGAAGTGGGTCGGAATCGCTATTTCCTTTTTGGTTTAGACTGCATATATTTTTGGTTTGTTTTTCTGTATTATTATCGTGCTTCATATTATACAATAAGTCAATGAATTGAGACATTGATTTATCATTCTGTACTAAACATATTAATTCTTTAACTATGTTTTGTCGACTGTCATCGACTGCTTCCTTCCTAGCAAATTCTTTAAACATATTTGATGCATCGTTATAGAATTGTTTTTGTTTTGTTGGGTTAGGATAATCATTCTTTTCTTTGATTTTTCTTATATGTGGATTATCATTTCCAATTTTTTTCCCTTGTCGGGTTACTATGTGCAGGTTCTTTGTATTCATTACATCATGTTTTTGAACAAATGACAAGACATTAACATTTTTATTTTTATTAATATTGTCAAGCATGGTGGGACAATCTTCAAGTGAGTGATCGCCCATGCCACATCTAGTACAAAAATTTATATCAGTTCTATCCTTGTATGGACAGTCTGCGTAGCAGTGTCCCTCTTTATAACATGTAAATCCCTGGATGGGTCGTCGTGGTCGGTTCTCACAATTTCCAGAAAATAATCCTCGGCCTCTAAACCCTCCACGACAGTTGTCGAACCTACGCTCATATCGACAGCCTTCATATCATTGATTATTCAACTCATTTTGATCATTTCTTCTTAGGATATTGTCATTATTCTGCGCGACTGCATTTGTTTGGTAGACTGCTTGGTAATTTTTTTGATTCTTTATGTTTAGGTGGCAATCGGCCGTTGCATGAATTTTTACGTCATATATTGCACACTACGGTGCTTTTCCATTATTCATGTTATATGGGCAATATTTCATTGTATGGTCTCCTTGTTCTTGGAAAATGTCACAAAATCATTTTTTTTGGACAAAATGAACATCCTGTCGACAATTGTCTTTAGTGTGTTCGACCATGGAGAATTTTGTGCACCAGACGTCCTGATTCTTGAGGTTCAACTTTTTCAAATATTTTTGCATGATTTATAGTTGTTCTTCTAGCCTAGTATCGATGGGATATGCTAGGAAATATTCATCCATCTCTACTTGCAGATATTTGGTAAGTGCGTCTTCATATGTTTTGAATGTCTCCAAGATTATGTGTCACCATAGTTTCTGTGATAGACCTACAAGAAACCATTGAATTGATAATTGTTCATCAATTACATAGCTAGTTGGCTGAGAAGGTCTTTCCATCGCTTATCATATTCCTGGACGGACTCTACTGGTTTTTGAGATGTTGTTTTCATCTTTTTCGCAGTCATATGTTTTGCATCAGGTGTCTTAAATAAAGATAAGAATTGTGCCTTAATGTCTACTTTGGATGCTTGGAGAGTTCTCTCGATATAATTCATATACCAAGTCAATGCTCTTTTTCATAAAGCACCAGTGAACTATGCCATCTGTCATTCTTTGATCGCGACTTGATTTTCCTCCCATATTGATTCACAGATGAACTAGTGTCATCTAGGGTCTTCATCACCCTTGTAGGGGGGGATATGTGCTGATCTGTGACCCATGTCGGTGTTGTTGTATCCTATGGGAGGTGGCGGTGGTGGGGGTGGTGGTGGAGGTAGTGGCATATTCGGTGTACCTCGTTGTTCACAGCTGTTGTCGATCGAACATTCATTCCCATCGGTAGTTTTGTTTGTTGTTTCTTCTCCTACCAATAGTTGGTTCAAGTGGACTTCTTATATCGATGTCTAGCTGCATAGATGTGCTTGCAAGTTTGACTATTTTGTTTCTTCTAAAGTTGTGTTTGGCAGGGGGGGTGCTCCTTCATGTGTCAGGTAGAGCAAGTGGATACTTCGGTTGGAATGGTATGCCTGAAGTGTTACCCAATTTCCTTCCTCTGGTCGATGGATTACTAAATGACTATCATCATTTACTTCATCATCTAGTCGGATCCATATATCGAACTCACCAGCTCTTAGTCGCAGGTCCTCTTTGACAATGGCCTAAATTTAGGTGCTCAGATTTGTCGTAGACAGAGGTCTTACCTTGGCTACAAGTTTTTTTTCATCTAGTGTCTTAAATAAAGATAAGAATTGTGCCTTAATGTCTACTTTGGATGCTTGGGGAGTTCTCTCGATATAAGTCATATACCAAGTCAATGCTCTTTTTCATAAAGCACCAGTGAACTATGCCATCTGTCGTTCTTCAACCGCGACTTGATTTTCCTCCCATATTGATTCACAGATGACCCAGTGTCGTCTAGGGTCTTCATCACCCTTGTAGAGGGGGATATGTGCTGAAATGTAACAAAAACCAAATTTAATTATAATTTAGGTTAATTAATGTAAATAAACTAAGAGGTGACTTGAAAAGTCACCTCTCTTCCCCACTTATGGTATAAATTACTAGGGCATCTAGTTTTTAAATCATCCTCTACATTTATCAAATATACAATTACATTACATTTCTCTTACGTCTCTGTTCCTTTCCCCATTCTTGCTCTTCCATTGGTATCAGAGCCTCTCGTCTCTCGGCACCAGGCCACCATCACTCTCACCTCCACTGGACCACTTCATCCTTACCTTCCCTGCATTCACGTGGCACTCTTCATCCTCCTCCACCACTCCTGCTGCTCTCCATTCTCCTTCTCCACCCTCTATCTTCCACGCATCCCTGCTCCCTCCACGCTCTCCATCCGCCTGCACCCCTCCATATCTCTTCGCCTCTGTTTTTCCTTCTCCTTCACCCTCACTGCTATATCCACCCTCCCTCCATGTTGTTTCCCCTTCACCCCCTCCATTCCTCATGCCTCTCTCCCTAGCTCTCTCCCATCCACCCATCGTGCTCCATCATCATTGCTCCATCTCCACGCTCTGCCACTCCACCCTCCTCCATGACTGCACCCTCTCTTGTTCTCCCATGTCCTACGCCATCCACCATTTGCCTTCATCCTCCTACTCTCGTCCATCATTCTCTCAAACCGTCACGTTCATCCACACTTGACTACTATTAATAAATATTATTTAATACACCTTGTTTATCAATAATATTTCTTATACCTTAATATTAACAATATTTCTTAATATTAATGTTTATTAATATTATTATTATTTAAAGAAACAAAAACAAAACTATATAATTATTATTATTATTATTATTATTATAATAAATATATAAAAGAAAATTAAAAGAAAAAATAAATCGTGGTGAGCAGGCATCATATCGTGAACAAAAATAAATCCACATTTAGTGCCAAAAAGATTCCAATCATAAGATCAATGGATGCTCGGTTCGATCAAATCATTGAGAAAATTAACAAGAACCACGAGGAACTCCATCAAAAGATCAAACAAACCAATGACAATTTGACATCAAAGTGGACACAATTTACATCACGAATTGAGAATAGCTTCCTAACTCTATAGGAAGACCAAAAGAAAAATCAAGCAGTTTTCCACCATCTTGGACAGATTACAAATCTTGAATGACCTGCAACCAAACTCTCCGATAACTCCGGAGTAGTCAAATCCTCTATTCAACATGTCATCCTTTAATGCATATACACAAGGAAATCAAATATGGGTGAAATTTGAGTTACCCAAATATGATGGGGATGAACGACAATGCATAGCATGGATTAACAAAGCCGAGGAATACCTAAACATCCACAACATCCATTACGACAATGAGAAAATTAAATACACCTCCATGCATCTAGAAGGCAGCGCTTATAACTGGTACTTATGGTGGAAGAATACTGCAAGAATATGTTCTTACAACTGGGTTAGCTTCAGGAACGACCTCATCAAAAGATTCCAAGGTGTTGAAGAAAAAGACTTCTTTGCCAAAATCACAAGGTAGCAACAAAAAAATAGTGTCGATGAGTACACCTATGATTGGGAAGCACTGTCAACTCGAGTCCCAAAATTAATCGATGACCAATGACTACAGACCTACATACACGGTCTAAAACAACACATCCATGATGAACTAGAGTTACACAACATCTCTACCGTGGAGGAAGAACGACGTAAAGCCAGTATTATTGAAAGAAAATCCGTTCATACAAATGTCGACCAAGATGACTCCAAAAATAACCCTTTCCAATTAGGATACATAGGAAATCCAAGTTATACACCACCTCAACTTAGGGAAGGAACAAAGCCCAGTTTAGAGGCCCAGAGAATAAAAGAAGGGAAATGTAAGTTATGTGGAGAAAAATGGGATCCTAAGCACAGATGCTTACAAAAGAAATTATATGCTTGTGAAGCAGAGCTAGAAGTCAATGAACCAATTGAGAACGATGTGAATAGCCAACAAGACCACCACCCAAGAATTGAGGATGACTCCCCACAAATCTCATTAGACGCTATTACTAGAATCTCCCAACCGCAAACATTGAAGATTAAAGGACATATAAAAAATAATAACGTCACAATTCTCATCGACTCTAGTAGAACCCATAGCTTCGTTAACGTCAACCTTGCTAAAGTATTTAACCTATTCATCCGTCCAATACCTAACATGAAATTTATGGTAGCAGATGGCAAGAAGATTGACAATGTGGAAAAATGCCACAAGGTTAAGTTACAAATCCAAGAATATAAATTAGAATCAAATTTCTTTGCAGTGCCACTAGGAGGAATCAACGTAGTATTTGGAATACAATGGTTACAAACCTTGGGTACATACTCTACAAATCACCAAGAAAATTTTATTGAATTCCATGTGTTCGGGAAAACACACAAATTATATGGGTTCCAACCACCTCCAACACAACTGGTTACATCACATCAGATGGAAAAGCTACATTGGAAAGATGCACGAATGTACATACCTCAATGTCAAGAAATGGATATTCTAGCAAGTGAAGGAGATATGGACAAACAACCAGACACGCAAGACCTAATTCTAAAATATCACAAGGTGTTTGAAGAGTTACCTATGGCGCTCCCAACAAACAGAAAAAATGAACACATAATTGAAATAGAACCAAGGACAAAGCCTGCCAGTCACAACCCATATAGATGTCCACATCAGAGATGTTGTGATAGTTCATGTAGTCATTGTCATCAAATAAGATTTGAGGACAAAGCTTCCTTAAGGGAAATGCAATGTAACAAAAACCAAATTTAATTATAAGCTAGGTTAATTAATGTAAATAAACTAAGAGGTGACTTGAAAATTCACCTCTCTTCCCCACTTATGCTATAAGTTACCAGGGCATATAGTTTGTAAATCATCCTCTACATTTATCAAATATACAATTACATTACATTTCTCTTACGTCTCTGTTCCTTTCCTTGTTCTTTCTCTTCCATCGCCATCTCCTCTGAGAAGTGGCAGTGGCGAGGGTGGTGGTGGGGGTAGTGGCATATTCGGTGTACCTCATTGTTCATAGCTGTTGTCGATGGAACTTTCATTCCCATCGATAATTTTGTTTGTTGTTTCTTCTCATACTAGTGGTTTGTTTGGGTCGACTTCTTTTGTCGATGTCTAGCTGCATTAATGTGCTTACAAGTCCGACTGTTCTGTTTCTTGTAAAGTTGTGTTTGGCAGGGGGGGTTCTCCTTCATGTGTCAGGTAGAGAAAGTGGATACTTCAGTTGGAATGGTATTCCTAAAGTGTTACCCAATTTCCTTCCTCTGGTCAACGGATTACTAAATGATTATCATCATTTACTTCGTTGTCTAGTCTGATCCATATATCAAACTCACCAACTCTTAGTCGGAGGTCCTCTTCGACAATGGCCAGAATATGGGTGCTAGGATTTGTCAGAGACAGGGGTCTTACCTTCTAGGTAATTTATAGCTAGAGAGCTTCTCTTTGCTCTATCCACAAGTATTCTTCCATGGGTGATGCTTCTTCATATATGCCTTCTTCCTGTCAGTCATAACCCAACTCTGGCAGATTTCTTTCTTGTTCTATCACTCTGGTGGCCATTCCTCTTTCCAACACTCCAGATTGCTCTCTTCTCTCTTCCCTTCTTTTCTACCTCTTCTCTCTTTCTAACTTATGTAAGTCCAACGTACCTTTATGTGTCACTGTCCGTTCGATTTCCTTCTTAGGTCAACTTTTCATTGCTGGTGATGGTATCTTCTTCATTCAACTAGAATCCTTTTTACTCTACCCCGACACATGGCCAGCTACCCCCCTATTGCCTACCTGATGCTTTAGAAAGCTTGGATAGTTCTATTTATTTGCTTTGGAAGTACTCCCACTCCCTTTTAGCAATTAATTTTTCCCACTTCTTCTGTTTCTCCACCCAGTTAGCGTTTGGTGGTAGTTCACGTAGTGATGGACGAGGCTCTATGATACATCCCACTCCCTTCTCAAATAGGAATTTGAACAAAAGGGTCAGTAAGGAGAAAAGGACCTACTCAGTGAGGTCTGTATAAAACCTTTTCTCAATGATTTTGACCAAAACTCTTTCCTCCATGGCTTGTTCTTCATAGAATTCATCTGTGATCTTTTCAAACCACTCCGACAAGTTTGTTTGACCTCCTTGAATCATTTTCTCCAGTAGCTCTTGATCTTTAGTTGCTTCTGGATTTTTCATGCAAAAGTTTTTTCAAAAGCTGAGGTACTGACTCTACAAACTTCTCATGTGTTTTAGTGAAGAATTTCTCCTTCGCCTGAGCAATGGTCAATCTGTTTCTTCTTACGTAGTTTTGTAAGTAATTTGTAATCTTACACTCCCACCACTTCTTAATCTCTTTCTCTGATATCACCTACTTATGGTTATGTCATCCGTATATGTACTATTGGCAACTGAACCAATGTTCTAATCTCACAGATCACATAAGGTTACCAATAATACACATAAAGAATCATATACACATATAGGAACAAGAGACAAGAACATGTAAATGAATAACAAGTTATATTATCACATGAGGGTCCATACATATAGCAAAACTTAACCAAGTTCTCATCTGGCTCAACAGCCTAATATATGTGATTACAAATGGTTAGAAGTAACTACCTGTTGGTTTAGTCAACAGACACGACTTATGCAGCCAACCTAATCTCCAATTAGTCGGCTACTCGACTAGCTCACCGACTAGCTCCTCCAATAGTATTCCATAGTGGATTATGACAATTGAACAAGTGAGGGGATGTTACAATGTTGCAGGAGAACCAGACAATGATGACCCAAGAGATGTGCATATTACGAAAGTTGAAGGATTCCAATATCTAGAAGGTTTTGAGATCACCTCTAAGAAATTCATCCAACCATTGAATACAAAGAAAGTAAACATTGTTTCTAGTTAAAATCCTAAATTCGATAATATTGGAATTACTAGGATGATGAAACAATAGGTAAAATCATTAATTTACTACATGAGTATCAAGATTTATTTCCCAGAATTGTTTGTGGTATGAAGGGTATTGTTGGGGAATTAGGAGAAATAAATATCCCATTGAAGCTTGATGCAAAACAAGATAACTAGAGACCGTATAGATTGAATCACCGGTATAAAGAAAAAGTTAAGGAATAGATCAATAGGATGTTGGATGTAGACATTATTGATCCTTTTGAAGAGTCTAAGTGTATTATCCCAATTTTTGTGTCATACAAAAAGAGTGGTGAAGTTCGAAATTGTGTATATCCGAGGAACAAAATGATGCATGCTTACATGACCCATTCCTACACCATTTAAAGATGAAGTTTTAGAGAATGTTCGAGGAAAGGAAGCTTATTCATTTACTTGTGGTTGTTATAGATACCATCAAATTAATATTGTTAAGGAATATTGACATTAAATACAACTTTTGCAACGTAGTAGGGATGCTATAAATACATGTTAATTCGATTTGGTTTAAAAAATGCCCCTACCATTTTATCTACAATATTTGTCATAGCCTTTAAAGAGTTTATTCCCAATTTTTTGGAGGTCTACTTTGGCTATTGGACAGTCTATGGATTATTGAAGAACCATATTGAAATTTTGAGGTTGATGTTAGTTCACTGCATGCAACATCATATATCATTAAATTTCAAAAAGTGTATCTTTTGTGATCCATTTGGCATATTGCTTGGTCACATGGTTTGTAAACAAGGATTGTAGATGGATCCTACAAAGATTTCCATTATCGTATACTTTCCTCCACCAACATTAGTTCGACACCTGAGGACATATTTGGGACATACAGGTTACTACAAGAAGTTTATAAGAGGTTATGCTCATATCAAAACCCCTATGGAAAAATTGTTGAAGAAATATGCCAATTTTATGTGGAATGAAGAGTGTTAGAAGAAGCTTCACACATTGAAGGACAAGACGATGACATAACCTATTTTAGTATTTCCCGATTGGAGAAAAGAATTCCATGTGTATGTTGATATCTCATTGGTTCCTTTGGGAACAACTTTTGATAAACCAGGTGAGGGAGCTAATGATCACCCAATTGCATTTGCGACCGGGAAACTATCTACAACATAAATAAATTATACTACGATAAAACAAAAAGTTCTAGATATAGTATATGCCTTACATAAGATTAGGAACTATATGTTAGGGGCCACTTTAATATTTTTACAAATCACTATGCTTTGAACTACTAGCTTAACAAGCTAGTGCTTTGGGGGGATATGTCAGTGGCTCTTTTTGTTTCAAGAATATGATTTTGAGATCATAGCCAAGCAAAGGAGGCTAAATGTGGGACTTGGTCATATGTATAGGTTATAGATAGGAGAAGAACTAGTTAAATTAGATGATGGCCTTCTAAATGCATAAGTATTTTTGGAATGGTAGATGAATACTTTGAAGACATTGTGAATCTTCGAACTACAGGAATGGAGCTAGAAGGGTACACAACAAAAAAATGAAACAAATGTTTGTCAAATCTGGATATTATCAATTAATAGCTAGTTAATTATAGAAGTCAAGATGAGATTTTTTGTCACTATGTTCTGGAGAATGAGTGATCAATAATTTTGGTGGAAGCTCATGATCGTATTGCAGGAGGTCACTACACAGGAAAAGTTATTGTCCAAAAGACATTAAGAGTTGGATTGTGGTGTCCTAACTTGCATAAAGGTACAAAGGCCTATTGTAGGTCCTGTGAAGTATGTTGGAGAATCAGGAAACTATTGACAAGAGATTAGAATTTGTTAGTACAAAAGGTGATGTTGAAGGAATTTCACAAGTGGGATGTTGAATTTATTGGTCCAACTAATCCACCTAGAAAGAGGAATAGAGAAAGGTACACTATAACTATGATGTGTTACCTAACTAGATGGGCTAAAGGTGTGCCAGTGAAATACTGTAGTGCTATGAATGTTGCGAAGTTCCTATTTGAGGATGTAGTTACAAGTTTTGGCTTCCCTAAAGTTTGTTGAATATTGTAACTTCAAAGGATATTCTAAATGTATTTTACTGATGTAACCCAAGGGAGATGTTATTATTCCTCTGGTGGGGTGTTACTATTGTAATTAGTCATCATAAAGTCATGAGGTAAATCCTCCTTTGTAAGTTGGGTCAATAGTACCCTAATGAATATAATATAATATTGTATTGAGTCTTCCTAGGTGAAGTCAGCCCACTTAGTTAAGTGGCGTTGACTTGTTAGGATAGAATTCAAGTGATGAAAAGAGCATAAATAGAGGAGATGTGTTCCTCATTTGAACACACACTCACCTGTGTATAGCGCATAGGTGAGAGTATATATATCTATTGGAGGGAGGCACACATGTTTGGGGTCTTTTCTTATACTTTTTATACATCTTATATAGAGGAATATTTGCTGGGTTTTCTTCCCAATGAGAGTTTCCCAAGATAAATATTTGTGTTCTTTTGTGTGGCTGTGCTATCTTTTAGTGATCCTTTTGCTTATGGTTATGCTGTTATGATGCTAAATGTTATAAGATATGATATAACCATTAAAAAATTAACAGGGTATCATATATACCCTGAAATAACTCTTTGTGCATCTGAAACAATTCTACAACTACAACTATTGAATATTAGGGTTTCATGCTTCAAAAACCCTAAAATACTAAAACTAGTCATTTTGGGAGATTCACTATATCTCAAGATTGGAGAAGGATCAAGAGCCGAACCTTTTATAGGACAAATATAAATTCCATATGTACCCTTTGTAAAAGTTTCATCCTCTGATTCACTATATTATAGGAGATATGATTCCTCCAAATCAGGGTCTCAGCCTCTCCCAGGATTCAGCCTTAAACATGTGACCTAGGGAGAATTGCTAGATCTATGGATACGAAGGTCCAAATGAAATTTCATAATATGTTCCAAATAGGTAACCTACTTTAATTTTTGTGGTAAAAGGTTTAGACCCCGAAATTGAAACAATGACATGTGGAAGTCCGTACAAGTTTGCTATGCTGAACAATCATGAAATAAGTCACATTGGGAAAATTAGCCTATGTGCCAATTGGTGAAACAAATTATTCCCTAACCTATCATGTTGGAAAGAAGATAGAAAATGATAATGCAGTGTGAATTTTCATACACAAATAAGTATTACTTTCATATATAACATAAAAACAATATTAGGAAATTCCATAAAAGAAATTGAAGAAATCTAGGGCATCATATATTTTGCAATTCTAATCACAGTTTTGGGAAAATGAGTATGCTGCTTAGTTCACCTTAAGGAGGGACACATTTATATCCAATCAGATATGAAAGATACCTAATATTTAAAAATTATGTTTTTTTACTTTCTATCAAACCCTAGGTCCACCAGAAGCATCATTCCAGAAAACCTTTCAAGCAAGCATCAGATTTAAGCAATCTCATTGGTCAAAGGAGGATTTTCATATCGAGAAGGATATGAAGACAAAACACAAGAATAAGTATTACAAATAAAATATATATAATTATTTTAATTGTATTTCCTATATATGTTGTGTATTATGCATGATAGAATGTTTGCATTAATGACATTATAATACTAATATGCATGTTATGGGTAAGTAGCCCATGGTGCTATACAACTCTCCATTGATACTTATCTAGAATGAAACCTCTTTGATAACATATTGGATTAGTGCATAATCTCAATGATGTTATGGTATATATGGAAGGCATCTAGAAAGTTTTTGTGAGATATGGATGAATGTTGTATTGGCTAAAATAGTTGCATGATGCATAATAATTTGTCATTATGGATATGTCCTATGAAATGGTTCTAACCATGCAATTGGTGCATTTGAATTGTAGGAAAGGTCATGTACAACTTCCTACAATAAAGGGAGGATGAGACTTGTTCTGAAGAACAAGTGATGGCAATTCAATATTCACTCCAATAAACATGAACCTAAAGCTTCCAGGGTCAAAGACATCGTGACAGAAGAAAGAGCTTTAGAAGAATATAAGAGAGCGGTAGATCAACCTAGAAATATGAAGACCATATTGGGCACAAGAAATAATTCAAGATGAAAAAAATTATGATGGGACTTCCAAAAAAAAGTAATAGGCCCAGACACACTCTAGTTTTGTGACACAATTGAGTGACATCATTGATGCAAACCCTTCTAGCTATGGAAGAATATATGATCAAAGAGTAACAGTTGATCATGGGGAATGATGTCTAGTATATGGTTCAGAGACCTGAAGGGAAGTCCATAGTGTATTCCATATGGAACTACAAGAATAGGTATACAAAGAAAGGTTCATGGTTTTTCTTAGAAATAATAGACTATGGCATGACATACTCTATTGACCAGGCACACTTCTCTAGTAGAAGTATATATCAAGCAAAGAACCACCTGTACATAATAGGCTTTGTATGAGCTCAAAAGGAACCCATAGATAAACACATCCAGGAGCTTCAAATATCACTTAGAGTGATGAATATCTTAACCTTTGCTACAAGGTTGAATATGGAAACATATAAAAGATAAAAAGCTCACAGATGGGTGCAAGAGGATTTTTTCGACAAAGTTCAATATAAAGGGATCTTGGTATCTAGTAACCTGAGATGGATACATAGTAGCAGAATACTACCTGCCACCCCAATACAAAATGCAGAGGGAGGATGATGCTCTACTTCAAGGGGAGTGATTGTATAATATCTCTGAGTGGGTTCCAACCTTCAAGGTTGAATGCGGAAGATTGGTATATGTTGATGACCTAATGGAATGAACTCATGAAATGCTGAAAGAATACCATAATGATGTTTGGGATATAGTACCCAAACCAGAAAGAAAGAGTGTGGTATCTTTCAAGAGGATTTGCAAGATAAAACATGCTACTAATGGAAGGAGGATTCTCTCATAATTGATTATGAAGAGAAATTTTCTCTAGGAAAAAGGTACACTTCCATCAAAACCATTAGGGTACTTACTTCCATGATGAAGTGGGATCTATATTAGATAGACATTGTAAAGACGACCTTCCTTAATGTCATTATTGAGGAAGAGGTTTACATCGAAACAAACATAAGGATTTTGAGTCGAGAACAGAGTGACTCATGTATGCAAGTTGAAAAAGGTTCTATATGGACTGAAGAAAGCTCCTAGATCTTGGTATGGTAGAATAGATAGATTCTTGACAAGCATGGAATTTACCAAAATTAATGTTGATCCTAACCTTTACCTCAAGGTTATGGATGATGACCCTAACATACTATTGTTGTATGTGGATGATCTATTTCTGACTGGAAATGAGAAACAGGTCATAAATTGCAAGAAGAAGCTAGTTGAAGAATTTGAGATGAAAGATCTTGGATTGATGCATCATTTCCTAGAGCTGTAAGTGTTGCAGAGCTCAGAAGGAATGTTTTTGAACTAGGGAAACTACACCGTGGATATATTAAGAACATTTGATATGTTGGATCATAAATCCAAGACCACACCCATGGATACCAACATGAAGCTATTTTCTGATGAGACATCATAGTTAGTTGAATCAGTACATGAAGATTAATGAGTGGTTGATGTATCTGACAAATACAAGGCCATATATATGCTTTGTTGTGAACACCTTGATTCTGTATCTAGTTAAACCTAGATTTATTCACCTCATAGCTGCAAAGCATGTGATAAAGTACCTAAAAGGTACAATATACTTAGGAATTTAATATGGTAGAGATCATGACTACATATTGTATAGATATACGGATTCAGATTGGGTAGGAAGTGTCGTAGACAGAAATAAAACCTCAGGTGGATGTTATTGTTTGGGATCCGCCATGATATCATGGTTTAGTAAGAAACAATATAGTGTTTCTCTTAGTACATCTAAAGCAGAGTACATTGTAGCTTGCTCTGCTTGTTATGAAGCAATACGGATTCGAAAGCTGATGTCAGGATTATTTGACATGGAGTTGGATACCACAGTGATTCTTTGTGACAACTAGAGTTGCATGAAAAATAACAAATAATCCTATGGGATATGGTACTGAAGGGAGATATAAAAATCCAGTATGTGAGTACCGATGAGCATGTTGTTGATGTGGTGACCAAGATTCTATGACAATATTGGTGTAGTTTTAAAAGACTTTCCTCACAAGGAGGAATAGCGATGATGATACTACAGACTTTCCTCATGTTGGAGGAGCTAGTCGGTGACCCAACTAAGTCGATTAGCTGACTAATTAGAGATTAGGTCGACCGCATAAGGTCATGTCGATTGACTGAACCGACAGGTAGTTATATGTAACTGTTTGTAAATCCTATATATTAGGCTGTTGAGCCAGATGAGAACTTGGTTCAGTTCTGTGTTTGTATGGACACTCATAATATAATATAATCTGTTATTCTACATCTATGTTCTTGTCTCTTGTCTCTGTTATGTCTGTATGCTTTAATGTGTAGTATTGGTAACCCTCTATGATCAGTGAGATTACAAAATTGGTTTCGTTGCCAGTAGTACATATCTGATATGACTATAAGCAGATGATATCAGAACAGGAGATTAAGAACTGGTGGGAGTGTAAGATAGCAAATTATTTGTAGAATTACATGAGGAGAAACAGATTGACGAGATAGCGACAGCAAGTCCGACATGGGTCATGAATCATCGCATATCCATCTATATGAGGGTGATGAAGATCTTAGATGACATTGGTTCATCAATGAGTCGACATGGGAGACAAATCAGGTTACAATTGAATATCGACAAATGGCACAGTTCATTGGTGCCTTGAGGAAAAGAGCACTAACGTGGTACATGACCTTTACTAAGAGAACCCTGCAAGTATCTAAAGCAGAAATTAAAGCACAATTCTTGTCCTTCTTTAAAACTCCAGATGAAAAACATCTGGCAGCTAAAAAGTTGAAAACAACATCACAAAATCCAGCAGAGTCTATCCGAGATTATGATAAACGATGGAAAGAGCTCCTCAACCAATTGGATTATGTAATTGATGAACAACTATTAATTTAGTGGTTTCTTGCAGGTATATCATAGAAAATTCAACGGCACATAAGCTTGGAGACATTTAAAACTTACAAATATGCACTTACTAAAGCTCTGCAAGTGGAGATGGACAGAGATTTCCCAGCATATCCCATAGGTACTAGACTGGAAGATTAGCTATAACTAATGTAGAAATCATTGAAAGAGCTAAACATTAAGAATCAGGATGTCTGGTGCACAAAATTTTCAATGAACGGACACAGAAAAGATAACTGTCGACAAGACATTAGCCGACAGGACGTTCGATTTGTTCAGACAAAGTGCTTCTGTGAAATCTACCAAGAACATGGAGAACACACAATGAAATATTTCCCGTATAACCTAAAAAATGGAAAAGCATCTTGGTGTGCAATCTATGAAGTAGAAATTCACGCCATGGCCAACTTCCACTTAAACTTAAAGAATCAACAAAACTACCAAGCAGTCTACCAAACAAACGTAGTTGCACAGAACAACGATAACAACCAACGAAGTAATGCTCAAAACAAATAGAATAATCAAAGATATGAAGGTCATCGATATGAGCGTCGGTTCGACAACCATTATGGAGGATATGGAGGTCAAGTTCTATTCTCTAGGAATCGCAACAACCGATCATGTCATCCCATCCAGTGTTTCACATGCTATAAAGAAGGTCATCGATATGCAAACTGCCCATATAAGGATAGAACCAATTTAAAATTTTGTACTAGCTATGGATTTAGGAATAACTCATTAGAATATTTCCCTACTATGCTTGATAAAATCAATAAAAAGAAAAATGTTAATGTCTTGCCATGCATTCAAAAACATGATGTAATCAATACAAAGAATCTGCATATAGTAACCCGACAAGGGACAAAAATTGGGAGTGATAATCCTCACATAAGCAAAATAAAAGAAAAGAATGATTATCCTAACCGAGCTAAACAAAAAAAATTGTATAAAGACGCAACAAATATATTTAAAGAATTCGCTCGACAAGAAGAAGCTGATGATAGTCGACGAAACACATTTAAAGAATTAATACGTTTAGTACAAGAGGATAAAGTGGTATCTCAATTCATTGATTTATTGTAGAATATGAAACACAACAATAATATAGAAAAAAAAAACCAAAAATATCTGTAGTTTAAACCAGAAGGACAAAAGTGATGCCAACCCACTTGTCGACCTAGAAATTGAAGGATACCATGTCCGACAAAGTGTACTTGACTTCGGCTCACAAGTAAACATTATGACTAGTAACACTTGAGAACAATTGGGTAGACCTCAACTATATGAGTTAGGAATATACCTCAAATTAGCCGATCAAGGTTTGATCGAACCTATTGGAGTTTGGAGAAATGTCGATACTACAATAAAATGAATATTGACCAAAGTTGACTTTGAAATTATTGACCCTAAGGAAGGATCCAGTTCCTTCCCAGCTTTAGTAGGTCGACCTTGGGGGAGAAAAATGAAAGCATCAATATCTTTAGACAAAGAAAGGATAAAACTAAAAGGGAATGGACAGAAAGGCATAGTACCTATCCATCCATCCCAAGGAGAACCTTCGATAGAACCTATCGATGAAGAAGTCGACATCCAACAATTATATCAAATACAAAATAATGAAGACTATATAGAACCCAATGTCTATGGTGAACTTCACTTAGGCAATCAGGTTTCAATAGGATACAACTTAGATGCAGAATTATATGATTGGGAAGTCTAAAACTATGAGACACAAGCAAAAGGTTGCTGGACCATTCAAACAGTGTAGAAGAAACCAGTCCAACAATGTTTTTTAATTTCCATCATCCCAAAAATGTTTGAAAAGAAAAGTAGGTAATACCCTACCCTAAAACCAACAAATATAAGTATCAAACAAATCCCAAGATACAAAGAAAGAGAATAACCAGTTATGCATGTAGAACAAGTATCTAAAAACATTGGTGAACATGGCTGACTACAAATCTTAGTAGAAACCTTCACATGACAAGATGTTAGATGGTGGGATACCCATCAATCAAGCTTGCATACATGGACAACAACTTCGACTTACTTTGTAGAAATATTTGGAGGAAAAAGACTAACCAATCAACCCCAAATACCTATGTTCATCTAAGGGCAAGACCCAGAAGAACACATAAGAACATGCGAAAAAGAGTGGAAAAGACTTGGATATAAGGAAGAATGTACATGGCCACACATGTTTCCATCGACGATATCCGACTTACCAAAAAAATGGTACAAAATGGAAGAAGCACGGGGTGAAACATATCTATGGCATGAACTTAGAGAGAAATTCATCAAAGACTTTAGCTTCATACCACAAAACGAAAAGTTTGTCAAAACTGCAAAACAAATCAAGGCGTTTATCGAACCAACCGGGAACAATACCCTAACAAAAAATTATGACCGAATGACAATAACATGTAATAACATACAAACCAAGAAAACACCACAGTCAACAAGAATACAAATGGAAAATGAAAATCCGGAAGGGAAAATCTTTCGATGGAAATCATACCATTCAAAAACGACAAAACCAATTCGCATAATACTTAAAATCGAGACAGCCGACAAAGAAGATACCGACCGAATGATTGCAATAGACTAACCTGCTACATTTTCATATTTTAAAGAAGGGATCCGAACAATCAATGCATCCAGAGTACCAGAATGGTTAGATGATAAAGTGAAAAGTAAAGAATTTGACATATCAAATGATGATCGACCAAAAATGGCAAAAATTGGATATTACTGGAGTGAAGAACAAACAACCAAAATAGTAAACTTACTAAAAGAATTCTAGGATGTATTCGTTAGAGACTACAAATATCTCAAAGGTCTAGTCCATGAAATGGGTGAAATGAAGATCGACATCAAATCTGATGTCCAACCTGTAAAAAAGAGGCTATATAAATTAGCTCATAAATACAAAGAGATAGTCAATAAAGATATTGATAATATGCTTGCAGCAGGAATTATCTACCCTATTGACCAATTGGAATGGCTAAGTCCAATGGTCATTCAATCAAAGAAACACGACCCGACAAAGCTAAGGATCTATGTCGACTTCAGAGAATTAAACAAAGTCACCTTAATAGACCCATCTCCAACACCTTATGTAGATGAAATCCTAAATTAAGTCACAGGACATGAATGCTACTCATTTACAGACGGATTCTTAGGTTATAACCAAGTACCAATAGCCAAAGAAGACCAAAAAAAGACAACATTTGTATGTGAATTCAAATCATTTGCTTACAGAGTTATACCTTTTGGACTAAAGAACACACCTGCATTATTTTCGAGAATTATGGTCAAAACATTTCAAGAATATATTTACAAAACAATGGAAGTATATTTCAATGATTGGACAATATGCTCTATTCTGAAAGATCACTGTAAATGGCTAAGGCTCATGCTGGAGCGATGGCGACAAATCCAGCTATCTCTAAACATAAGGAAATGCATATTTCTAACCCCTATAGGGATACTATTAGGACACATTGTATCCAAAGAAGGCATCAAGGTCGAATTCACAAAAATAAAAATTATCCTCTACTTAAAACCACCAGTGAACCCAAAACAAGTCAGGGTACTACTTGGTCATACAGGATATTACAGGAAATTCATAAGATACTATTCAGATATGACCTATCCATTGGAAGAACTATTAAGAGAAGATCTAGAGTTTGAATGGACAGAGGAATGCAACATATAATTTGAAATACTAGAAAGGAATCTAGTTGAAGCACCCATTCTAAAGTTCCCAAATTGGTTGATCAAATTTCACGTACACATCGACGCATCAGGCCTAGCAATAGGAGCGATATTAATACAGCCAGGGGACGAAGGAATGGACTACCCCATAGTTTACAACAGCTGAAAATTAAATAAATCAGAAAGGAACTATTCGACAACAGAGAGAGAAGCATTAGGAATGGTATTTGCACTATAGAAGTATTGACATTACCTACTAGCCAACCCTTTCATCTTTTATACCAATCACCAAGCATTAAAATACCTTGTAAATAAACCTTTATACCATGGGATAATTTGTCGATGGTTACTTATATTCCATGAATTTGAATTTGAAGTCATTGTTAGACTAGGAAAATCAAATGCTGGACCCGACCACTTGTCACGAATCGACACAGGAGAGGAACCAACAGGAGTCGAAGATGACCTATCGAATGCACATTTATTTCAAATAGAAGCAGGCCTAGCAGAATTAGAGGAAATAGCTCAATTCTTAAAAATGGACAAGCACCAGAGGGCATGAGCATGAAAAAGAAACAAATATTAGCCATGAAAGCTGCACCATATAGTCTCATAAATGGATTTTTATATAAAATGGGCTTAGACGACATCCTCAGAAGATGTGTATTAGAACACTAAATAGATAATATCATGTATGAAGCAAACTATGGACTAGTAGGAGGACACTTTCATGTAGACACAACTGCCAAGAAAATCCAATAGTGAGGGCTATGGTGGCCGACACTATACAAATATTGTAAAAAGTTTGTGAGCCAATGTGACAAATGTCAACGACTGGGTTGACCTCTTCCTAAGATAGAAATGCGCTTGATATCAGTAAATGCAAGTTTGACATTTGAAATTTGGGCCATCGACTTGATAGGACCATTTCCCATACCAGCAAAAAGAACATGTGCCAAGTACATAATAACTGCAGTAGAATATGTAACCAAGTGGACAGAAGCAGAACCAGTGGACACATGTTCCAGTGAGATAGCTTCTAAATTTATCTATGAAAATATAATTACTAGATTTGGATGCCCAATAACCCTAATCAGTGACTAAGGTTCACACTTTATTAACAAAACCATCAAAGCACTAATAGACCAGTTCAAAATTGACCATCGACATAGTATAGTTTATCACCCCCAGTCGAATGGAGCAATCGAGGAATTTAACAAAACATTAACAAAGGGCCTAACTAAAATCTATAATACTGACAAGGATGATTGGGATGAAAAGATACCTGCAGTACTATGGGATTACAGAACAACATACAAGCGTTCGACCAACCAAACACCATTTCGACTAGTCTATGGACAAGAAGCAGTTGTTCCACTACATTTTCGATAGAAAACACCTATCATAGCAGATATTTTACATGTCAATGTCAAACAAGGCAGGAAGGATCGACTAATGCAATTAAGCAAGCTAGAAGAACACTGACTTATTTCTCTACAACACCAAGAAATCCAAAAACAACCACAGAAGACTTGGCACAATCGCAATATCAAAAACAAGAATCTGTGGGTAGGGGATCTCGCCTTACTATACAACAGTCGAGTAAAAGGAAAACCAAAAAATTTACACACATAATGGATGGGACCTTACGTTGTCAAAGAAATTCATACCAATGGATCAGTCCGACTAAGGACGTTACAAGGCATATTCTTTTGGAAACTTATTAATGGTGCCCAGCTAAAATGGTACAAAAATTAAAACAAGTTCAAAAAAAAAACATAAATATAATGACCATAACTCTCAGAAAAAAAACTATAAAAATCTAAAAAGGTTAAAAACAACAAAACAGTACCAACACCCATAACCCAGGATGATAGGAAACTAGTGCTTCAACAACCGACATCAAACCCACCGACATACCACCATCGACCGCTCGCATGATCGACATCGACCAATGACCCCGAAGGTCAAATCACACTTTCATGACTACGGTCAGAAGGAGCACCAAAATCAAATCACCATTAACACAAACCCTAGAGACCATATTGGACCATCACTTTTGCCATTAATACACCCATAAACAGAAATGTCAACTACTCCACCTATAAATACCGCACCAGAAAAAGATCATTTACAGTATTTTGAAGAGATAGAGCAATTCAGCAATAAAAAAAGTGAGAACCGAGAACCTATAAGAAAATTCGACAAAGAAACCAATGATATGGCACCAAAAAAAACCAGAGCCGCAGTTGCAAAGTCAAAGGAACTCCAGTCTGCTGAAACCCCATTAATGCACTAGTGGAAAATGAGAGATTAGTGACCAAAAAAATGACCAAAATCCGCATATCAATGACCACTTTTGGTTTGGCGATCGCTGGTGGCTAATTTGCGGTATTTTATTACATGACCAAAATTGGTCATTTTTATTTTGGTCATTTATAGCTTGTTGGTTGGTCATTAATTTGGTCATATATTTGAATCAATGACCAAATATATGACCACATTTGTGACCAAATTAATGATCACATAACAAGCTAAAATATGACCAAATTTGGTCGCGTAATAAAAAACCATAAATTAGCCACCAAAACTGATTTTTGGTCATTGATATGCGAATTTTGGTCATTTTTCTGGTCATTTGTATCTCATTGTTTGGTCGCGTATCTCTCAATTATTGGTCATTTTATTTGCGAATTTTGGTCTTTAATCTCATTTATTGGTCACTAATTTAGTCAACTTTTAGTCGCTTTATGTATGGTCATTATATTTTAGTAGCTTGAATGGTGTCCATTATTAATCAATATAAATTTTTAATATGATATTATGTTTAAATTTTTAAAAAAAATCATACATTTATTCTCATCTAATACACATGCGAATTATGCAGTCACATTATAATTAATTACAACACTTGTAAATAGAATCTAATACACATGTAAATCATGTAATGTCACATTAATTAGTTAATAATTACAACATTGATACATAATATAAAGTACAACCATATATATAAGTTTTAAA
>LPNX010833817.1:0-17626 GCA_001517045.1 Pseudotsuga menziesii
ATTTGTAGTAAATGGAATTTACAGAATCATGGTGAATCAAATATTAATAAGTTCCAGTATTTATTACCGTTTGGAATTAGACCATAATAGAATAAACTATATATATATACTGGTACTCTGATTTCAAATTGGGGAAGAAGATCGAAATTAGAGATTGATGGGGAAGAAAGGATATGGGCTCGTGTAAGCAGAAAACAAAAAATATCTATTCCAGTTCTATTATCAGCTATGGGTTTAAATCTCGAAGAGATTCTAGACAATACTCACTATCCCGAAAGATTTTTCTTTTTACTGAAGAAGAAGGGGAAGTGGGAGAGGAAGGAAAATCTTTGGTCGAAGGAAAATGCCATTATGGAGTTTTATAAAAAACTTTACTGTGTAAGTGGTGATTTGGTATTTTCCGAGTCTCTATGTAAAGAATTGCAGGAAAATTTTTTCCGACAAAGATGTGAAATGGGAAAGATTGGTCGATGAAATCCGAACCAAAAACAGAACCTTGATATACCCGAGAACGAGATTTTTTCATTACCACAAGATGTATTGGCTGCTATGGATTACCTTATCGGAGTTAAAATTGGAATGGGTACACTCGATGATATAGATCACCTCAGAAATCGACGTATTCGTTCTGTAGCATATTTATTACAGAATCAATTCAAATTAGCTCTAGGTCGTTTGGAAGATGCAGTTCGAAGAACTATACACAGAGCAACCAAGCGTAGATCAAATCCTTAGAACTTGGTAACTTCAACTCTATTAAAAAACACTTTTCAAGATTTTTTTGGTTCACATCCCTTATCCCAATTTTTGGATCAAACGAATCCATTGACGAAAATAGCTCATGGGCGAAAATTGAGCCATTTAGGCCCGGGGGGCTTAACAAGGCGAACTGCTAGTTTTCGAACATGAGATATTCATCCCGGTTATTATGGGCATATTTGTCCAATCGATACGTCCGAAGGAATGAATGCTGGACTTGTTGCATCATTATCTATTCATGCAAAGATTGGTCATTGTGGTTCTTTACAAAGTCCATTCTATAAGATCTCTAAGAGATCGAGAGAAGAACATATGGTTTATCTGTTACCGAGAGAAGATGTGGATGAATACTATCGGATAGCTACGGGAAATTATTTGGCGTTAAATCAAGGGATTCAAGAAGAACAAATTACTCCGACTCGATACCAACAAGAATTTATAGTTATTGCATGGGAACAAATTAATTTCAGAAGTATTTTTCCTTTCCAATATTTTTCCGTTGGAGTTCCCCTTATTCCTTTTCTCGAACATAATGATGTGAATCGCACTCTAATGGATTCTAATATGCAGCGTCAAGCAATTCCACTTTTTCAACCCAAGAAGTGCATTGCCGGAACTGGATTGGAAGGTCAAGTCGCTCTAGATTCAGGAAGTGTAGCTATAGCTAAACAAGAGGGAAGGATCGAGTATATCGATGCTACAAATATCACTTCATCAGTTAATGGAGACACTGTACGAACAAAATCAGTTATATATCAACGTTCTAATACCAATACTTGTACGCATCAAAAACCTCAAGTTCGTCAAGGGGAATGTGTAAAGAAGGGACAAATTCTGGCGGACGATGCGACTACAGTAGGGGGAGAACTCTCTTTGGGAAAAAACGTTTTAGTAGCTTATATGCCATGGGAAGGATACAATTTCGAAGACGCAATACTCATTAGTGAACGTTTGATATATGAAGATATTTATACTTCTTTCCATATCGTAAGATACAAGATTGAAATCTGTATGATAAGTCACGGTCATGAAAGAATCACTAGAGAAATACCTCATTTAGATGCTCATTCACTTCGTCATTTGGGCGAAAATGGTCTTGTAATGCTAGGATCTTGGATAGAAACAGGTGATGTTTTGGTAGGTAAATTAACGCCTCAAACAACAGAAGAATCATTATGTGCCCCGGAAGGAAGATTATTACAAACCATATTTGGTGTTGAAGTATCTACTGCAAGAGAAAATTGTCTCAGAGCACCTATAGCTGGAAGGGGTCGAGTTATTGATGTGAGATGGATCAATAGAGTAGATGATTCTGGTGATAATGCGGAAACAATCCATGTATATATATTACAAAAACGTAAAATACAAGTGGGTGATAAAGTAGCTGGAAGGCATGGTAATAAAGGTATTATTTCTATAGTTTTGCCCAGACAAGATATGCCCTATTTGCAAAATGGAATAACAGTTGATATGGTATTGAATCCATTAGGGGTACCTTCACGAATGAATGTAGGATAGATCTTTGAATGTTTGCTCGGTTTAGCAGGAAACCTGATGAACAAACATTATAGAATAACACCTTTTGACAAAAGATATGTGCAAGAAGCTTCGAGAAAACTAGTGTTTCTTGAGCTTTATAAAGCTAGTGAGCAAACAGCTAATCCATGGGTATTCGAACCGGATCATCCTGGAAAACATAGATTAATCGATGGAAGAACAGGAGATGTTTTTGAACAACCTGTTACAATAGGAAAAGCTTATATGTCGAAATTGAGTCATCAAGTTGATGATAAAATACATGCACGTTCGAGTGGACCTTATGCACGGGTTACACAACAACCTCTTAGAGGAAAATCTAAACGAGGGGGCAACGAGTAGGAGAAATGGAAGTTTGGGCTTTATAAGGTTTTGGTGTTGCTTATATTTTACAAGAAATGCTTACTCTCAAATCTGACCATATTAGAACTCGTAATGAAGTACTTGGTGCCATTATAACTGGAGGGCCAATACCTAAACCTGACACTGCTACAAAATATTTTCGATTGCTCATTCGAGAATTACGATCTTTAGCTCTAGAATTGAATCATGCTATTATATCTGAGAAAGACTTTCAGATAGATAGGGAGGAAGTTTGATCAGAATGAATCGAGATCTTTTATGATTGACCAGAATAAACATCAACAACTTCGAATTGGATTAGCTTCTCCCGAACAAATTTGTGCTTGGTCCAAAAAAAATTTACCTAATGGCGAGATAGTTGGACAGGTGACTAAACCCTATACTCTACATTATGAAACTAATAAAATAGAAAGAGATGGATCGTTTTGTGAAAGAATCTTTGGACCTATCAAAAGTAGAGTTTGTGCTTGTGGAAATTCTCCAGGGATCGGAAATGAGAAGATAGACTCAACATTTTGCACACAATGTGGAGTTGAATTCGTTGATTCTCGAATTCAAAGATATCGAATGGGATACATTAAACTGGCATGTCCGGTGGTTCACGTATGGTATTTGAATGCCTTCCCAGTTATATTGCGAATCTATTAGCTAAAACTTGGAAAGAATTAGAAGGCCTAGTATACTGCGATGTGTGACTTGATCATACAAATCCGTAATAAGGAACTGTCATCCTATTCAATCTGATTGGGCTACCTTTAGCTCTGACATGTCCCTCCGGAGGAGTAGCATGAAGCTCAGAATTATAAGCATCTTGAAGAGATGTTGAGAAAGAGGAATTAGTCCAGGGTTTAGATATTCTGCATCAAATTGCTAATTTAACTTTGTGAAAACACTTCTTTCATATAATGGAATTCAAAAGTCATTCTCTTTCACTTGGGTTATCCCTGAATAGAGGTATTCCAGACCGAAGATATGGCTATAAGAGTCTAGTCATCGCACATATGCTTCAATCGATAGTATTGTAACCGTCGAAGTAGAGCAAGCAGGAACCTAAAGGATTAAATGGAACGATATATAGACAAGTAAATCCCTAATTGAAGGTCTTTTCAAGAATAAATGGATTGTTCGGAAGGGAGGAGACTGCTCAATAATTCCATATCTACGTTGTAGAATTGTAAAGGAATACTCAATTTCACCTGGAACTTGAGCAGAGAGTAGCAGTTTCTCTTCAAAGCAAAAAGAGTAAATATTTTTTTTATAGTTACTTGAGCCGGATGAGAGGAAACTTTCACTTCTGATCCTGAGGAGGGGGCGGGGGAATCTTAGAATAACCTATCCGAATCTTTTTCTTGCTAGGCCCATAGCTAACAAGCCAACTTTATTGAGATCACGGAGTACATTCAATTATGAGATTCAATCCTGGAGAGATATTATTCCTCGTTACCTCTTTGCTCGAGGTTCTGGAACATTTAAAGAGAGAGAAATAGCTACTGGGGGACATGTTATCAGGGAACAACTAACTGGTATGGATCTGCAAATGATTATAGATCGTTCACATATGGAATGGAAGAACTTGGTGGAATTGAAATGGAATAGATTGGAGGAGGATCAAGAATCTACTGTGGATGGATGGGAGGATGAAACAATTCGAAGAAGAAAGGATTTTCTGGTTGGACGCATTAAATTGGCTAAACATTTTCTCCGAACAAATATAGAACCAAAATGGATGGTCTTATGCCTATTACCAGTTCTTCCTCCCGAACTGAGGCCAATCGTTCAATTAGGTGAAGGTGGACTTATTACCTCGTCAGATCTAAATGAACTTTATTGAAGAGTTATCAATCGGAATAATACTCTTACCAATTCATTAGCAAGAAGTGGATCTGAGTCATTTGATATTTGTCAGAAAAAATTGATCCAGGAAGCCGTAGATGCACTTCTCGATAATGGCATCTGTGGACAACAAATGAAAGACAGTCATGATAGGCCTTATAAATCGTTCTCAGATGTGATCTAAGGCAAAGAGGGAAGATCTCGTGAAAATTTTCTAGGGAAACGAGTTGATTATTCAGGTCGTTCCGTTATTGTGGTAGGTCCCTTTCTATCATTGTATCAATGTGGATTACCCTCAAATAGCAATAGAACTTTTTCAAGCATTTGTAATTTGTAGTCTCATTGGACGACATATTGCTCCTAACCTAAGAGCTGCTAAAAGTATGATTCGAGATAAGGGACCCATTGTATGGGAAGTACTTCAAGAGGTTATGCAAGGACATCCCGTATTGTTGAATCGAGGACCTTACCTTACATAGATTAGGAATACACGCTTTTCAACCATTTTAGTAGAAGGACGTGCCATTCGTTCACATCCATCTGTTTGTGGAGGATTTAATGCGGACTTTGGCGAGGATCAGATGGCTGTCCATGTACCTTTATCTCTGGAAGCTAGAGCAAAAGCTCGTTTACTCATGTTTTCTAAGACAAATCTTTTGTCTCCAGCTATCAGAGATCCTATTTCTATACCGACTCAGGATATGCTTCTTGGACTTTATATATCAACGGTCGGAAATAATCAAGGTATTTATGGGAATAGGTACCATCTGTATCACTCGGAAAAGAAAAGGTTTTCCCGTAAGAAACCTTCCTTTTATAGTTATGGTGATGTGCTCAAAGCTTATCGACAGAAACGAATTGACTTATACAGCCCCTTATGGCTCCGGTGGGGGGAAGTGGATTTACGTATCATTACCTCAGTAAACCAAGAAGCCCCTATCGAGGTTCAATACGAATCTTTGGATACCTTACACGAAATCCATGAACATTATCGGATAAGAAAAGGTATAATGGGGGAAATTATTAATATATACATTCGAACAACTGTTGGTCGTACTCATTTCAATCGAGAAATGGAAGAAGCCATACAAGGTTTTGTCCATTATGAACACCTAAAGAAATCACTACCAGTTCTCAGGATCTAATGTTATTTATCTTTTCATTAGTGCAGATATAGAGATCGAGGAAGCCTTCAAATAACCAGCTTGAACCCATTGCTTAATCATGCTCATGAAAATATGGAGATTTTTCCTTATGAAGGAACGTACTAGATTGCCCTTTGATAATTTACCCTTTTATAATAAAGTGATGCATAAAACTACCATTATAAAGCTTATTATCAGATTAATAGATCACTTCGAAATGACATATACATCACATATCTTGGATCAATCAAGACTTCACGTTTTCAACAAACTACTGATACAGCTATTTCATTAGCAACTGATGATCTTTTAACAACACCTTCCAAAGGATGGCTCGTCCAAGATGCGGATCAACAAGGTTCTGTTTCGGAGAAACAGAACCATTATGGGAATGTACATATAGTATAAAAATTACGTCAATCGATCGAGATATGGTATGCTACAAGTGAATATTTGAGAAAAGAAATGAATCCAAATTTTAGCATGGCTGATCCCTTAAATCTAGTACATGTGATGTCCTTCTCGGGAGCTAGGGGAAGTACATCTCAGGTTCACCAATTAGTAGGTATGAGAGGATTAATGTCAGATCCTCAAGGACAAATAATTGATCTGCCCATTCGAAGGAATTTACGCAAACGGCTCTCTTTAACGAAATATATTATTTCCTGTTATGGGGCTCGTAAAGGAGTTGTGGATATTGCTGTACGAACAGCAGATGCTGGATGCCTCACACGTAGACTCGTTGAAGTGGTTCAACACATCGTAGTACGTAGAACAGATTGTCGCATTATTCAAGGTATTTGTGTAAGTCCCATTCGAGGTCGAGAGAGGGACAAAAATGAAATTGTTGTACGAACACAAACATTGATTGGCCGTGTGCTAGCAGATGATGTATATATAAATAGGAGATGCATTGCCACGCGCAATCAGGATATTGGGGTTGGACTTGCCAATCAATTAATAAACCCTCGAACACAACCAATATATATACGAACCCCCTTTACTTGCAAGAGTATATCTCGGATTTGTCAATTATGTTATGGTCGGAGTACTACTCACGGTCACTTGATCGAATTGGGAGAAGCAGTAGGTATTATTGCAGGCCAATCCATTGGGGAACCAGGAACTCAACTAACACTAAGGACTTTTCATACCGTGGGGGTATTTACTGGTGATATTGCAGAACATGTACGAGCCCTTTTCAATGGAAAGATTGAATTCAATGATAATTTGGTTTCTCCTACACGTACATGTAATGGACATCCTGCTTATCTATGTCATAATAACTTATCCATCATTATTGATGGCCAGGATCAAGTACAGAACTTGACCATTCCACCACACATTTTGCTTTTGGTTCAGAATGATCAATATGTGGAGTTGAAACAAATTATTGCCAAAGTTCGTGTTAGAACATCTTCCTTCAAGAAAAAATTTCCCAAAAATATATATTCTGACCTAGAAGGAGAAATGCACTGGGGTACCAATGTGTGTCATGCACCTGAATATGTACACGGTAATGTTCATCCTATACTAAGGACGAGTTATCTATGGATATTATCGGGAGGTATATACGGATCCGGTGTAGTACCCTTTCCATTTCATAAGTATCAGGATCAAGTAGATGTTCAACCTTTTGTTGCCAAACATCAATCACTTTCCGATTCTTATGTGGATCAAGTGGAACATAGATCAAGTGATTCAAACTACTATGGGAAGGAAGAACAAATCTTTAGTTATTCAGAAACTGATCAGACCATATCCAACGAGCATTGAGACTCTATTTATGTAACCTTTTCTCCTAGGAATTACAATATTAAGGGGAAAAAGCAAATGAATCGATTCATCGTCCCGTTGCAGTGTGATAAAGAATGGGGAAAAAGAATAATACCTTGTCCTGATGCGATTCTTAGAATACCAAAAAGTGGTATTCTACAAAGAAATTCTATTTTTGGATATTATAATGTAGAATATGGAATACCTGATGGGCCGGATATGGCAACACCCTTTTCCCTAGATTTATCGAGGGAAGGAGACAACTTGCAGATTAAAGTTAGCAATTGTATTCCGTATGAAGATGGTGAACGAATCCAAGTAATGAGTGACACAAGTATTCCATTGGTTAGTGACACAAGTATTCCATTGGTTCGAACTTGTCTAGGATTTGATTGGGAACAAACAGATTCTATAGAATCTGGGGCTTATGCTCCTCTTACTTCCGTAAGAACAAATAAGATCATTAGTAATATGATTCAAATTAGCTTGATAAAATACTCCCCTTTTTCCATGGGGAGAAGGGACAATGAAGCAAGTTCAAATTTTATGTTTCATAACAAATTTGACTACACTAATTTTGTCTCTTCCAATGGGGAGAGTCCATTAATTAGTAAGCATGAAGGAACTATTTGCTCATTTTCTAATGGGGAAGAAGACAGTGGATCCTTTATGGTTCTGTCACCATCTGATTGTTTTCGAGTCGTTCTATTCAATGATTTAAAATGTAATGATACGGTAAATAAATCAAATAGAGAGGATCCTATGATAAAAATCATTGAATTTTCGGGTCTCTTGGGTCATTTACATAGTATAACCAACCGTTTTCCATCCTCCCATTTTCTAACTTATCAAAAAGTATTGTCCAAGAAACATTCCATTTTCCAAAATTCTTTCAATACTTTCCAAGTACCTAAATACTATTTCATGTATGAAAATACAAAAATTTATCATTTCGATCCGTGCAGGAACATCATTTCCAATTTATTGGGTCCACATTGGTGCTCTTCCTCATCCAAATTCTACGAAATAACATTTCCAGTAGTTAGTCCTGGACAATTTATCCCTGAAAGTGTATGCATATCCGAGGATGAACCACTCCCTGAATCTGGTCAAATTATAGCAGTTGATGAGGAATCTTTAGTCATTAGATCAGCTAAACCCTATTTGGTTACTCGAAAAGCGACTATTCATGGTCATTATGGAGAAATTATTGACAAATGAGATACATTGATAACATTGATATATGAAAGGTTAAAATCCAATGATATAATTCAAGGTCTTCCTAAAGAGATATGACAAGATTTCTTGGAAGTCTTTGGGGGTTATTCATCAATGCTAGGATAACTATGGAACAAAGTCAGATTCATTTGGTCAATCAGATTCAAAAAGTTATCGATCCCAAGGGGTACGAATTTGTGATAAGCATATAGAGATTATTGTACACCAAATGACATCAAAAGTATTAAATTTTAGAAGATGGAACGGGTAATGTTTTTTCACACGGGGAACTCATTGGATTATTACGAGCAAAGAGAATGGATCATGCTCTAGAAGAGGCAATCTACTATCAAACTATGTTATTAGGAATAACAAGGGCGTCTCTGAATACTCAAAGTTTTATATCCTAAGCGAGTTTCCAGGAAACTGCTCAGGTCTTAGCTAAAGCTGCTCTACAAGGTCGTATCAATCGGTTGAAAGGATTGAAGGAAAATGTTATTCTCGAGGGGATTATACCTGTCGGTATTGGACAGCATATTCGTCGTTCAGGGAAATGAAACGAAATGGATCCAAGAATAGGGAATAGGAACCTATTTAGCAACAAAGTGAAAGATATTTTATTTCATCATGACAAAGTTTCTTTTTTTTCCATTCAAGAAAATTATCACAATATATTGAAACAGCCATTCAAATAGTCTTGAGAAATAATCTTGCTTGATAAAGAGATTTCTTGTTATGTTCATCAATATTCATTTTAAGTGTTCTATGAACGCTTATACCACGTACTAGACGGACAAGCAATCTTTGAGATGTAATCGATTCCGTTGGAATAATTAGATATTACGGTCCATGTTATTTCGTTATTTTGGGGAGGAAAGCAAACGAGAATGAGCACAAGATATTGGAACATTGATTTGGAAGAGATGATGGAAGCAAGAGTTCATTTAGGACATAAAACTAGGAAATGGAATCCTAAGATGGCACCTTACATTTTTACAGAGCGTAGAGATATTCATATTATCAATTTGGCTAAAACTGCTCGTTCTTTATTAGAAGCTTGTGATCTGGCATTTGGTATAGCAGGTAGGGGAAAACAATTCCTGATAGTTGGTACGAAATATCAAGCCGCTGATTTAGTAGCATTAGCTACGACAGAAGCTCAATGTCATTATGTAAATAGAAAATGGCTTGGTGGTATGTTAACTAATTGGTCTACTACAGAGACGAGACCTCAGAAGTTCAAGGATTTAAAAAAAGAACAAGATACGGGACGATTCAATCGACCTCCAAAGAAAGAAGCAGCAATGTTCAAGAGACAATTGGACCAATTGCAGAAATATCTAGATGGGATTAGATACATGACAGGCTTACCCAATATTGCGATAATTACCAATCAACAAGAAGAATCCATTGCTCTTGGGGAATGTAGAACTTTGGGTATTCCGACAATTTGCTTAATTGATACAGATTGTGATCTAGATCTCGTGGATATCCCAATTCCACCCAATGATGATGGTATAGCTTCAATCTAATTGATCATGAACATATCAACGTCAGCAATTTGCGAAGGAAGTTCATTATAGCTATATGAAGGGCTAATAGATAGTGAATTAGTAATAATAATAAAATAGAAAAAAAAAGAGGGGAGAGGAGCTGAGGATTTACTGAGTTTGTTGCTATTCCATCCAAGATATTGTAAGAGCGAATTTCATTTATTGGTTTGGTTGGCTGCTCTAAATTTCAAAATCTTCTTAATGGAATAACTAGAAAATTTCTGATGAGAGTGAGATAATTGAGGAATCCCTCATTCAACAAAAATCATTTTTTTTCTTCTTTAAGTTAATCTTTACAAGGGGGTAATATGGATATGGATATCGTACAATCTCCTATTAGCACACTGAATCATATCTACGAGATATCCGGTGTGGAGGTGGGTCCAAATAGGGGGGTTTCAAGTTCATGCACAGGTAATTTTAACTTCTTGGGTTGTAATTGTTGTCTTATCAGGTTCAGCTACCATAGTTGTTCGAGATCCACAAACCATTCCTATCGGTGGTCAAAATTTTGTCGAATATATTCTCAAATTTCTTCGAGACTTGACCAGAACTTAGATTGGAGAGGAAGAATATGGTCCCTGGGTTTCCTTTATTGGAACTATGTTTCTATTTATCTTTGTTTCTAACTGGTCTGGTGCTCTTCTTCGTTGGGGAATTATAAAATTACCTCATGGGGAGTTAGTTGCACCTACAAATGATATTGATACTACGGTTGCTCTAGCTTCGCTTACGTCAGTAGCATATTTCTATGCAGGTCTTGCAAAGAAGGGGTTAGGTTATTTTGGTAAATATATTCAACCAACCCCAATACTTTTACCAATTAACATCTTAGAGGATTTTACAAAAGCTTTATCACTTAGTTTTTGACTTTCTGGAAATATATTAGCCAACGAATTGGTAGTTGTGGTTCCTATTTCTCTGGTACCTTCAGTAGTTCCTATACCTGTAATGTTCCTGGGATTATTTACGAGCGGTATTCAAGCTCTAATCTTTGCAACTCTAGCCGCAGCTTATATAGGTGAATCCATGGAGGGTCATCATTAAATAACTAAAAAACTGTTCGATCAGACAAAATATTTTCTAAGTATCATACCAATTCATGACTTGATATGTATCGTAAAAGCAAATCGGAATTCTTAGTAACAAGAGCTTGGTAAGAATAGTTAGCATCAGTTAACTATTAATTCCGTCAATTAGATCTCTAGATAGAGCGGATCAGATTGGCTCATTTGTAGTAAATTCCTGTATTTCGGTAGCCTGCTCTTAATTTCAAAATCTTCTTAATGGAATAACCAGAAAAATTATGATGAGAGTGAGATAATTGAGGAATCCCTCATTGGACAAAAATCATTTATTTTCTTCTTTAAGTTAATCTTTACAAGGGGGTAATATGGATATGGATATCGTACAATCTCCTATTAGCACACTGAATCATATCTATGAGATATCCAGTGTGGAGGTGGGTCAACATTTTTATTGGCAAATAGGGGGGTTTCATGTTCATGTACAAGTACTTATAACTTATTGGGTTGTAATTGTTGTCTTATCAGGTTCAACTACCATAGATGTTCGAGATCCACAAACCATTCCTACCGATGGTCAAAAAAATTTCGAATATATTCTCGAATTTCTTTGGGACTTGACCAGAACTCAAATTGGAGAGGAAGAACATGGCCCCTAGGTTTCCTTTATTGGAACTATGTTTCTATTTATCTTTGTTTCTAACAGGTCAGGTGTTCTTCTTCCTTAGGGAATTACAAAATTACCTCATGGGGAGTTAGCCGCACCTACAAATGATATTAATACTACGGTTGCTCTTGCTTCGCTTACGTCAGTAGCATATTTCTATGCAGGTCTTGCAAAGAAAGGGTTAGGTTATTTTGGTAAATATATTCAACCAACCCCAATACTTTTACCAATTAACATCTTAGAGGATTTTACAAAACCTTTATCACTTAGTTTTCGACTTTCTGGAAATATATTAGACGACGAATTGGTAGTTGTTGTTCCTGTTTCTCTGGTACCTTCAGTAGTTCCTATACCTGTAATGTTCCTGGGATTATTTACGAGCGGTATTCAAGCTTTGATCTTTGCAACTCTAGCCGCAACTTATATAGGTGAATCCATGGAGGGTCATCATTAAATCACTAAAAAATTGTCCGATCAGACAGAATATTTTCTAAGTATCGTACCAATTCATGACTTGATATGTATTGTAAAAGCAAATCGGAATTCTTAGTAACAAGAGCTTGGTAAGAATAGTTATTAAAGAAATAGCCATCATTCATGTGATAGTCATAGGCACCATTATTAGGATAATTACCCCAAACGAAGTAAGCATAAGCCAACGTTGTTGCAGTATAATAGTTGCCATTCTTTGCTACATAATTAAGAAAGAAAAGGCATAAATATTCAGTTTTACAGTGTTACCGTGTACAAAGTGGCTTCATCATGATGATCTCATTTTGGTCCACATTGGAACTAGAGGTCCACGTAAGACTTCCTTGAATGATCGAGTTGACGAATCAGATGACCAATTGGGTCCACAATTGTTACAAATGACCTATCTAAATATATGGTCATTTGTTGAAGTGGAAGAAGATATTGCTTGGGATGTATGATGTCGAAATCACAGGTGTAGTATGACATATTGCTTGGGATGTATGAATGAACGATTGAGGGGGATTGAGCATATGAGATGAGAGAATGAGTCAGATCTCTGAAATGCCTTGCAAGAGCGAAGATATATTTATGTCTAGGATTTAGTATTTTGATTGCAAGTTAACGAAGTGGCACGATCTGAGTTCATGGGTATGTGAATTTGAATGGGGCAAATCGCACGAATATTCCAAGGTGAAGCAAGAAGTATCGAGCAAAAGGCAGTTTGGAATTGTGTGTGTTTTTCTGTGATTGCAGGTATTCACATGGTAACATGAACTTATGGTTGTAGCATGAGTGAGCAGGTTGGAGGTTGTGTTGTTAAGGGTGGCATGGTGGTGCAAGGGAGTTGAGTTGGTGCTCAAAACGATTGGTGTCTTTATCCCAAAGATAGGTCAGAGCTTGTCACCAGGTTGGTGCTTGCATTGAAGGTTGGAGCCTTCACCAAATCAGTGATTTAGAGCTTAATGTAAACAAGTTGATATCTGCAGTTTGTGTATGTTGGAGCTTGCATCAGGGATGTTTGTCCCTCTAGGTAGGAGCCTCATATTGCAATGAATGAATTATAAAAGAATATCTTTTGTGGTTTTCTTCTGTTTGGGTTTCCACGTAAAAATATTTTATGCATTGTGTATGGTTTTTTATGTGATTGTTAATAGTTTATGTTTATATGATGTGTTTAAGGTTCAAAATGGTAAAAAGTGCTTAATAATGATTCACCCCCCCCCTTCTCAGTATTGGTAAATATTCCAACAATTGGTATCAAATCGAGTTCCTTCAGAACAATCTAACTGTTGGATGAAGATCTTTGGAGCACACATGGATGAATATGAAAATCTCGTCTCTCCCATTGGAGCTCCATTGTTTGATGATTCAAATTATGAGTGTTAAAGCAAAGGATGAGACTATATTTACAGGCACAATATTGTGGCATCTCAGAATCTGTTATGAATGGTTACATCGCTCCAAAAAGACCACCAAAACCTGCAGCCAAGAAAGAGTCAAGAAAGAACAATGCAATGGCAATGGATACCATCTTGGATGAACTACGCGATCCTGTGAAGTCAAAAGAGGACAATGCACATCAGCAATAGAGCTTTGGGAGGGGCAGCAAGGGGGGGTGGGGTTCTCTTCACCTTGGATGGACAACTGGAAACCAAATTCTCTTGGGGGCTTGGCTCGGAAACTAACAATATAGCTGAGGCCCTAGCTCTCTGGCATGGGCTTTTGATTGCCAAGAACCAAGGAATCGTCGAGCTCACAGTTTTGGGAGACTCGAGAATAGTTATTCAAGCCATGGCCGAGAATTCTCTTCCTAACCAAATGCATCTTCGACACCTGATTAAAAAAATCAAGATTCTTGCTCTTTCCTTCCTTAAAATTTATTTCTTCCATGTCCTGCGGATTCATAATAAAGAAGCTGACCTCGCAGCGAATTTGGGCGCCACCCTAAGCCCTGGGTCGTTACTAATTAATGGTTTTAGCTCTTTTTGTGCTCCCCCATAGAATCATGGCTGGGGTAGTGGGGCTAATGGCCTCATGGGCCCAAGCTCTAAGGCTCCGCCCTCATCACTCCCTCGACGCGCGTCATTTTGTTGATGGGGCATGTGGATCAAGGCTGGCATGTGGTCGCACGCTGGAGATTGGAGAGATGGTTAAATAATGTACGAAGGAGGTCCTTCTTCCTGCGTGAGAAATGATGCATGTCTCTTCGACGTTGTGTGAAAGGAGTGAGGTGGTGCAAGGTTTAATGGCTCGCACGCAGGTTTCAAATGTTGTGATCATCACGTCCCTGAATCGTAAGGTCTTTAAAATGCGGAAGGATAAGGGAAGAGGAAGCAGAATTTGGTTGATTTGTTGCAGCAACGAGCTCGTGGAAGTGTTGAAGTTGAGTTGCAGAAGCGTTGAAGGGTAGCAGGCCCTGGTGTTCATCATGGAGGCTTCATCCGAATCCACAGGGTCGTCCGCCCCAGCCAATTTCATCGAAGCAGATATCAAAGAGATTAAAAGAGATGTTATGGTGCTGCAAAGACAGGTGGAGGCAATTGACACTGAAGGTGGCAGACGCTTGGAAAATGTTGACAAAGATCTGGTGCTCCTACGGAAGCAAATCAAACAGGCAGTGAAGCGGGAAGAGAATGGTGTAATTGGTTTGATTGCTGAACTAGAGATTAAAGTGGATAACCTGGCCCTAAAAGTCGTCAAGTTGGAAGCTACAACCAAGCCAATTCCCTTGTCTCGCTCTTATGAGAATATCAAATGAATTTTGGGATGGGATTGCACTTTTTGCTATGATGTCTGCATTGTTTTTCTGGTTGGTCATCGTGCTATTAGATAGTTTGGTTTTGGGATCTGTGATATATTGAATGTCAATAATAGATTTCCTGTTAGAATATGCACATATTACTCTGTTAACTGTAAATGAAGAATATCGTAACTAAAAAGGCCGCTTATACTAGGGCGTATCACAAGACTTGTTGATTTCTTATTGCTGCTTCCACAAGGGCGTAAACTAAGAAGCTGAAAGCTGAACTCTTATTGTCGCTTAAATAATGGCGTTTTGTACTTTGGTCCGGTCTCTGTGGTTATACCACCTTCTTAATACAATATAACCGTTTCTGTCAACAACAAAAAAAAGCTCTGGGACATACTACAAGAAAACTACATAAAGGAAGCAATGCAGGAATATGCAGAAGATCACAAGGAAGATACACCAGAAGAGGAAGTAGCATCACCAAATAAACATGCGGCCGAACAAACAAATGAAGAATCAGTTGCAGAAGAGGCCAATCCCATCAAAGAACTGGAAAAAGAAGCAAGCAACCACAAAGAAGCCTACACATCTTAGAGACAATAGACTCCATTGAAAATTAAAACAAAGCTCTTGAGGAGTCAGAAGTTAAAGAAGTAATTGATCTTGAAAGACAACTAATGTGTGCCCTTGATGAAAACAAGAAGCTGAAAGAGAAGAATGCTTTACTAGAATCAAAAAGAGAAAATGCTGAAGATCATGAAGAGACCATTGTTGGTCTAAAAACTCAAGTGGAAGAAGCAAATAGAATTGCAGAAGTTTTGACCAGTCAACTACAGGAAAAATAAAAGATTTGTCAAGCAAGAGAGCTTAAGATTGTTTCTCTAAGAGAAGAAGTGAAAATGACAGCTGCTACAAACTTGAAGTTTGAGAAGAGTTCATCAGCCTTGGAAAATATCCTCAATCAGCAAAGATCCCAATATGATAAGGCTGGAATTGGATATAGTACCAAGCAAGAACACACTGTTGAAAAAAACGAGTTCAGATCACCAAAAAAGAAGAATGATGGAAACCTTCAAATTGTTGCAAACAACTTGAAAAACATCAATGAAGAAAACAGCAAGGAGAATTGCTTCTCTAAGAAGACAAACAGTGCTCAAGTATCGTGGTATATTTATTGGTTATTGCTATTCTTGTTACAATTTTGGCCACAAAACAGTAAATTGTAAAGCTTATGAGAGAAGTGAACATATGAAACGGAGAGGGTCCCAAAATATTGAGTGTTCCAATTGTCACCATTTTGGGCACATAGCAAGACATTGCAGAAATAACATAACTAGATATCTTAAATAACAGCATGCAAAAGTTTGGAGAAGGAAATCTGAAAGCAAGACAGAGTATGAGGACCTTGCACATAGAGATGATCAAATTGCAGAAGAATCTCCTAAAGAAGAAGAACGTGAAAAGAGACAAAAGAATGAGGACTTTACACATGAAGTTGACCAAGTCATTGGAATGGGGATGCCCGAAGAAGTTCGCAAGGAAGAATATGAAGAGTCTCTAATGCACTAACTGACGTAGAATGTTCTATTGTTCAAAGCAGAAATGATGAAATCTTGGGAGAATCCCAATACTATCTTGAAGACTATCAAACGTCTCCATATACAAGCAAAAAAATATGAATGTGTACAAGGAAAGGGCTGGCAGAGTTGAACAGAATTCATAGCTCAAACAGAAACTTACTGTGCAGCTGTAGGAACGTAAAAAACTAAGTAAGCTTGCTGTACAAATAACTAAAAAAATATGATTTAATACACATTGATCTGCCATAGGATTGCTGAGAGGATAAACCAAACATCTGCTTATGAACATGGAAAATAAGCCAAATCTTATCATCATAATCAATTGAATAAAGTTACTGATGACCTGATTGCCAGCTGGTTCATGCATTCATCAAAGGAGCTAGTAAACATCTTAACATTGGTTGACACAAGGGTCATCTGAAAAAGGAGTGTAAAGGATGAAGTCACAAGATCAAGGGTGAGCTTAAGCAGAATTTAACATATTCATCTTGAAGATAAGGTTTGAAGTGTTCTAAGGATCTCTTAAAATGCTCTCAAGAACTGACTGTTGAAATTTATGTTGNCTGAAGAACTGACTGTTGAAATTTATGTTGGCATTTTTACGGACTGGTTGTCATACTACTCTTGGGGACTATCGCAATGTTAAGTGGCTGTTGAGAGAACTGATTTAGAAATTCTAAGAACCAAAGTACAAGAGTGGAGTTTGGAAAAGGATGAGCATCTAAAGAGTGAAATTTGAGCAAGGAAGGAGAGCAGCCTAGAGGATCAAACTTGAGATGATTCTTGGATCACTTTTGGACTGTTATTGAAAGTTTGAAGGAAGAAGAACAGACTAACCTGAGATTGTGGCAGCTGTGTCATGTGAACATGAGATTTTGCCGGATGAGTACTTCACTCATTGTTTCAAGTGGGTTAGGAGAATCAAGGGTATTCATTGCCCATGAAACA
>LPNX010833817.1:17929-30440 GCA_001517045.1 Pseudotsuga menziesii
AATCTAGTGTACCTTTTTGAGACATATCAAAGGATGCCATAAAGAGCTGTCTATAAGCTCTTAGACTGTGGATCAAACGTGACAAACAGAGAGAACATTACGGCGGCTGCTCATTCATAATCTTGAAGCGAGACTTTTTGGATCTGTTATGAGAAGTATTTAAGGATCGAATGAAGGTCTGTACATGGGGTGTTATTGAAGTATACTTGCTCAGATTTGTGACAGTACTTCACTTAGTACAAGAGCAGATTATGGATAATCATTGAAGTTGCCTAATGCAGATTTTAAAGAAGGCTATTTGGAACAGGCTTGTCATATGTTAACAAGTGCTGGGCATGCTTGTATTGAGGACAGTTTGGGATTGTCATTCGACAAGGGTGAAATCGGTTGTATGGGCAAAAAATAAAGACAGTCTTAAGGACTGAAATTATGTGCCTTCAGAGACAAAGGTTAAACAGAATTGATGTACTGTTCATAGATGATCTTGACAGGGACAAGGGTTGTTACAGGCAGAATTATATCATATTGAAAGAGCTGATTGAATGAACAGTGTGCTTTATGTTATTAGTATATTGTATAGCTGATACCTTCTCTGGGATTGAGAAGTTGGGTTTTAGTATATGCATGTGACTTATTGAGACTTAAGGCCGAGTTGGGATCTGAGATTTCCAGAGTGAGTAGTAACTTCTGGAAAATCTACATGGTATCAGAGCCTTGTTAAAGGTCAGGGCAATCAAACTCAGATCTACGAGCTGTATACCAGATGTGTGTGGGACTTAGTTAAGATATCAGATTTGTGAGAGACTGGCCAGATCTACCAGATCTAAAGAGCAAGGTTCAGATCTGTGACAGTAGAGGTCAGATCTAATAGATCTGAGAGAATGGATGTTAGATCTATGAAAGATCTTTTAGGTCTGTATGAGTAAAGACCAGATCTGTGACCAAGAAGCATTCCTTGTTAAGGCATATTCTTCAGAGATTGAGAAGAGGGTGCCTTGATCATTCAGAGAGTATTTATATTGAGGAAACAAAGAGATAGTCAAATGGGCGCATACTTGAAAGAGGGGGTGCATTCTTCAGTTGTTGAGATAACAGAGGAAGAGAGGGGCACACCTTTTAGAGACTGAGAGGGGGCGCACTTCCCTAGACAGGGATCCTGACTTGATTCCATCAGAGGTCAAAGCAAAACAAAGGGCGTAGTTGTCAGATTGGTGACACGTGCTAGAGAGGGGCACATTCCTTCAGAGACAGTTGCAGCTGTTAAGTATTGAGGGTTTCTCCCAGAGATTTAGCACACCTTCCAAGGCCCCAAGTACTTTTGTTTAGATGATAAAGCTGATTGTGATCATTTCATAAATTTCTCTAGCTCAGATTATAGAAATCCCACATCAGATCTGAAGAGCAGACATCAGATCTGTGAGAATGAACTCTAGATCTGTGAAAGAGAGGGTTATGCATCTAGCCATATGATGGGAATACAAGAAGTGCTCCTTAGTGTTTCAAACACAAACTCAAACTGCTATGACAAGTTAGCAGTGAGGAGAGTTGGCTTAATGATGTTCCAGCTGAAGTCAGGAGGTTCTCTGAAGATGGCAGTAGGGATGCATGTACTAGAGCTGAGTGATTTTCCCTCAGTATCAACTCTGGAGGATTACGAATATAGTATGGTGGTCCGAGATGGACAGAGTCTTCTATATTCAGAGGGAGCAACCTTTGATGCAGCTGCGAGTCATGGCATCAAACAAGACACGTTGTACAGGTTGTTGGGTCAGCCTTGTTGGTGTCTGTGTTGTCATTGATGTCAACTAAGCCTCTAAGTGCCATCCAATGTTGCTAGAATTGAAGAATGCATTCAAGGGTTCACCAAGTTGAATATTACATGCCATTGGTCTAAGTTAACAAGCAGCCCTCCATGCCATCGAAGTTACCCTTAAGAAATGGGTCGGAGTTACCAAGCAGCCCCTTGTATGTATAAGGGTTTTGGAGCCCATTTGAAGAAGTTATCAAGGCGGTCAAAGATAGTTTTCATGGTTGCAAGAATGGGATTGACATCCCCTCTTTGATTGGCATAGCCCATAAGAGTACTTTATTATGATGTAAAATATCTTTTGCGAAGAAAATGTTTGTAAGAATGGGATTTATAGCCCTCCTTGATGGCCATTAAAAGATGACAAGTCGGCTCCAAATGAAGGTGATTTAAAGAAGACAATAGGTCGGCTCCAAATGAAGGTGATTTAAAGAAGACAATAGGTCGGCTCCAAAACTAAAGTAATTAAAAAATGATGTGTCGACCATCTAAATCTCCAAAAAACTAGTATAAATATAAGACAACTGCGCCTCAATTTTGCATGATATGGAGTTTAACGAAGTTTCTCTAAGGAAGAGAAGGAGGAGGGTCGAGGAGCAAGGTCCCTGTGGTGCTAAGAGGAAAGCATATACGAGTTTTTCCTTTTTTCTCTGAAGCAAAGGACAGATCTGAAGGTGACTGTGAAGGAGTCTGAGTTAGTGAACAATCTCAGTCACGGTTTTGATCAGAGTCCTATTGAGCAGCCACAGTCCAAACTTGTGAACATCACAGTCAGGGTTTTGATCTACCACTGTCTGAGTTCTTTTGAAGCTACTACAATCTGAGCTGTTCACAAATCTGATCGGGATCAGAAGAAGTGAATCAAGATTCAGTTGATTTGAAGATCATCCCAACTAGGGGTTGACTGAGGTCTGATCAGTGATCTGAATTCAAAGTTCTGAAAATTTACTATAATCCGAAACTTCTCTAGGGTTGATCAAGTCTAGCAGAAGACAATCTGAGCTCTAACTGTGAAGTACTTGAAGAGTAATCAGGTCGTAAAGCACTTGAAGCTTGTTCCAGGTTAGATCAACTGAATCTGAGGTATGATGTTATTGTATAACAAACTAAGGACTGATTGAGAAAATCATTGTAACTAGCAGTTAAATACTGTCTTTATTCTGAGGGTCGTTGGGTGGAGCAAGGGAAGGACACATTTGTCCTTTGGAAAGTTGTAGCTTGCCTAGGGTGTTGTAGCACACTTTCAGTTGAAGCTAATAAAACAAGAGGTTGTAGCCTCTTGAGGTGTTGAAGCACCTCCATGTAATACTTGTGCATATATATAAACTTACACACTTCATGAAAAGTCTAACGATCTCATGTGCATGTGTTGGATGAATATTTATTGTTGTTCAATTGAAAATTTACTATTAACTGTTTGAAAGAAGTAATTATCATAAGTTAGTCAAGGAAGTATATGTGGTTGATGTTTTTGAAGTTGACAGCAGAAAGCTTTTAACTTTTAAGTATCCAGATCACTGGTTCACTCCCCCCCCGCTCTCAGTGATGTCTGTGTGTTCACATTTGGTATCAGAGCAATGCCTTCATAACAACTAGATCAACTTGAAGGTAGTCCTTGGAGAACACACCTTGACAACTATGAAGTTCAGGGAAATTCCTAAGTCCGATGAAACAAAGTATACTTTCTGGATCAAGAGAATGAAGGCTTACCTGATGTCTCTGGGGTTTTATGTGTGGAGCAGTGTCACCGATGGATATGTGATACCCAAAAGTGTTAGATTTTCATAAGATTATAGCAGTATATCTTAATTGTATTTATCAATAGGATCACTAGAAGATAGACAAAGCACATAACAATAACACGAGTATATTATCCTAGGAAACCCAAATGGGAGAAAACCCAGCAACCTTCATCTAGAGATAATAATTTTGAGAATAGAGTACAATGAAGAAGAAAGAGAAAATATGGAAAAGTTTTCCAAAGATAGAAACCCTGAAAACAGTCTTCTTCTGCAGTATATGCGAACTTCTATCTCTCCCAAGAAACTGCAAACTTCATTGTGTTGTTGTGTTGCTGTTGTGTGAAATAATGAGGAGCGACGCCTCCTATTTATACAGATTTTCCACTAATAATTTAACTGGGGCCGACTTTACTTGGGGAAGCAACATAATTTTTATTTTATAATTTGTTTTTGTCTTTTCTTTTGCTTGCTTTTCTCCCCAAGGTCTGCATTGTTCTTATAGGGTTTGTATGATTGATTACAATAAGTTAATCTCCTGTAGGAGGTACAATACAAGAACAATAAGAATAGCTTCTGAAGTTGCATAAACTCCAACACTCCCTCTCAACAAAGAAGGTATTCTTCTGTCTTCATCGACATCACGATCATCTAGGTTTCATCTATACTATCTCTATCATCTCTAAACATACTGAAGGTTGTCTTTATGAATTTGTTCTATCCGAATGTCTGAGAGAAAATCTTCTGCTACCTATCCGTCTCTACTGCCGATGGAATACTTCCATGCTTGGCTAGAGATCCTAGATGAGCAAATGTGTACGACCGTCTACTACCTGTTCATCTCATCTGGCGATGGGGTACTCACATACCTGGCTGAGAACCTGAACGAGTAAATGTGCACGACCATCTACTGCATGTTCGTCTCATCTGTCGATGGGTTACTCCCATACCTGGCTGAGAACCTGAACGAGTAAATGTGCACAACCATCTACTACCTGTTCGTCTCATCTGTCGATGGGTTACTCCCATACCTGGCTGAGAAATTGAAAGAGTAGAGGTGTCTGTGCAATCACACGACCATCTGCTTCCTATCTGACTCATCTACCGATGGGATTTCTCCCATACCTGGATGAGCAGAGGCACCTCTGTGAACCAGACCATCTACTACCTGTCTGTCTCATCTGCCGATGGGATTTCTCCCATACCTGGAGGAGCAGACGCACCTCTGTGAACCAGACCATCTACTACCTGTCTGTCTCATCTGCCGATGGGATTTCTCCCATACCTAGCAGAGAACTTGGACGAGCAGAGGTACCTAGGCAAAAGTATGGTAAATGTCTCTCAGTCATCTCTCCCTCTCAAGGAGGGATACGTTTTCTTCTACTCCAAGTCTTCCACAAAAGTATTCAAGCTTCATCCTGGGAAGAGGCTTGGTGTGAACATCTGCAGTTTGGTCATCTGTAGGAATATACTAGAGCTAGACCGCATCTTTATGCACCATATCATGTATGAAGTGATACAGAATCTCGATGTGCTTCGACTTGTCCTGAAATATAGGATTCACTGACATCTGCACACAACTCTAGTTATCACGATGAATCACAGTTGGCTATGGAATCTAGCCAAACAATCCTGCAAGAAGTTTACAAAGCCAAACTGCTTCTCGTGTTGTTGAACTAGCAACCATATACTCATCCTTTGCAGTACGAAGAGCGATTGAATTCTGCTTCCTATTGTACCAGGAAATTACTGCAAAACCCAAACTGAAACAAACATCCTAAAGTGCTCTTCCTATTTGTAGTGCATCTGGACCAATTTGAGTCTGTAAACCCTTGGAATCTCAAGTCACAATCTGAATTCTATCATAGATCATGTCCCACAATGCCACATAAGTATTTAAGCACATGTTTTGTAGTAGTCCAATGAATCTACCTCAGTTCGCACATGAACTGACTGAAGGCATTCACAGCAAAATAAATATTTGGTTTGGTGTTTGTTAGATACATCAAGGACCCAATCAACTAGCGATACATAGTGGGATCAATCAAATTTGAATGTGAAGCAGAATCTCTCAACTTCTTCAAATTTGCATCCATCGGAGTAGCTATGGACTTGCAGTCCAACATTCTAAATCTCTTCAGTATATCTATTGTGTAATTTCCTTGTCTTAGGATGTAATATCCCAAATCCCGATATTTTCTATTTCTAAACAATTATGCTGATACAACTAGGCATGCAAACTGCCATGCAAAAATCCCTATTTTATAGGAAAAATTAGGGTTAGGGTTTGTGAGATAGAATGAACACTTACCACTGATAAGTCGGCTGGACTACTCTGGAGAAAGTATGCAAGCACTGAGAACTGGATCGGAGATGGGCTGATCTCCTCTGCTTCCGGTGAGCCCCCAGCAGCAAGACGCCCAGTCAGAAAAGGATGACGCCCTCAAGGAAGGAGGTGTCCGATGGAACTGCTGATTTGCAGGGCTGATAGCCTTTCCGTGCCGGAGAGAATGCCTGGTGCATGCAGAGTTTCTGAGACCTCTAGGCAGGATAGCGACTTGCTTCAAAGAGACAGCTGCTCACGCCCCTGGGATCCCGAAACTGCTGATAACTGCTTCGGATGAGCACGGACGGATCTGATAATCACCGGGTACCGGAGTATGAAGCTGATGATGAGAATGGTGCTTGAGTTTCGGAAGGAAACTGAGATCTGAAGGCCCAGAGCTGATTAGGGCTTTCTGGCTGAAAACCCCCCCTTACGGCTGCACACGTGTCCCTACAACGATCTATACCATGTACTAGATAACTGATGAATGAATGAAGAACAAGTGGTGAACCTGTATGGCTTACCCTGAATAAGACTAGGACAGATGTTTCACTGCCGAAATCCTGTTAGCTGAAGACTCCATCTCCAACCCCAACTGCTGTGCTGCTATCCAAGAGCTCCCAAAATAATCATAATCAAAAGTGAAGTCTCCTTTCGCTTTATCCTCTATTTATAAAGTTCAACTGCGCAAAACCTAATCTTTGACCTAATTAGGTCACTTTATCTTCTAATTTGTCTTTGACTTGCATGCATGCGAATGGAGACTTAAAGAGTGCATGCATCATTAAATAATGCTTGGATGGCATGCACGAAGGTGGCCTTTGGCCCCGGTGGCCCTTCTTGACAAAATGATGATGCCCTAGATCTTCTATGGATGGCATCAGTCCTTGATTCCCTAGCTGTCAGTAACCGCTCGAACCCACAGGAATCACATAGGTTAGCGGTTTTGGGCCTCAAGGCCTAATTGGAAGAGGACATTACATAGGAAAAATCTTCTGCTGTCTTTACCATACTTCTAAACCCAAGAAGTAATGCATCAACAATATCATTGAGAAAGGTTGTCTTGGCAGCCATCTAATACAACTTCCATCCCATTGTTGAAGTAACAGCAATGATCGATCTGATGGAAGTATATTGACCCATAGGAGCAAATGTCTCATCATAATCGACTCCCCTTTTTGAGAGAACCCTCTAGCAACAAATTTGGCCTTATATTTTTTTAATGCTCCTATCTACTCCATGCGGAGCTTCATGCTCCTCTACATTCTGCAAAATCTGTCGTGCCCATCTAGGTCTTTTCTGGCTCACTGCCATATCTGTGAGGGCATCATCTGGATCAATGGGACTAATCGGTTTATTCATTTCTACAGACTCCCTCTTAATGTTTGGAGGGGAGATGATCTCATCGATCTCTGTACTTTATCCTCTTCCTTTTCGGATAGCCATTTCTTCTTCAAAGGTTACATCCTGACTGAATTCGATTTGCCTCAATCATGGGATGTATATTATGTAAGCCTTTGAAGACTTGCAATATCCCACGAATGTTCCCTTCTTGTCTGAAGGCTCTAACTTGGACACGTGAATGTAGACTGGAAAGTAATTATCCATCTTGGTGACGACCAGGTTCATCAAGGATCCTTCAATTGTCTTGTTCGAGTCACATCATCAGTGTCGTCAATTTTCTATCATATGTAATAGACTAGAATCCTAATCTTTGAGGGATAACTCCCTCTGTCTCTCAAAAGTCGGATGAGTAAATATTGTTGAAGCAGCAGATAAACCGACATTCATAGAAGCTTTCCGCTTTTGATCACCAAATTTCTGCATGATATCATTCTGGGTCTAAGAGTCATAATACATGCTTCTAGAGGCTTTCTGCTTCCTTTCCATCCGTATATCAATGGGATCACTTGTCTTTGTAGATCATGGCATTCCCTACAAATCAAATCCCGTCAGATGGCTAGCAATATTTCATAATCAATGTATTAACAAAATAATGTAGGCAACATTTTAGTCAATGCTTCGACACAACACACATAAGGCCATTATCCGGATGCCTATGGTATCCATTATAGCATACCATTAAGAGTGTGTACTACTCCAGTATGTTATAAACGAGTTGTCATCCTAGATGGGTCGTGCAACATGACAGGCTATTTAACTACCTGAATTTAGAAATGTAGATCAGTGTAAAACATAAAAACAACCAGATGTAATCTACTAGAGCATGTAAAATCAAATATTTATCTTTTGTAGTTTTGTGGGTGGGCTCCCACTGTCAGAGTCCACTGATCTTCATATGCTTTCTTGGCGATCATCACAGTTTGGATCTTCATATCATTTCTTGGAAGAACTCCAAACGATCATCTCTCCTTAGCTCCTTGTGAGAAGGGTCTTCTTCTACATCGCCAGTTGAAGCTTCATGCTTCCTTTTGATTGAACTTCGACATCTACTGGCATAATGACTGTATTTCTTGCGCCTATAGCATTGTATCCGAGATAAGTCATTCTTCTCTTGTTTTTTCTGATCTGGGGGAGGACTTGATCTCTTATCTTGATGCTTGTGATTGAAGGACTTCCTTCCCCTTCCCTTGCCTTTCTTGGCATGAGATATGAATGCTTGATTCTCCTCAGGCTGAGCGCCATGGAGTCTTTGCCATGCTGTGATTCTTGTTCTTCCTGAGTGCATTCTGCCCATAGCTTATCAAATTTGGACAACTTGGTCCGACCACTTATAGTTTGGATGAAAGACTCCCAGGATGGTGGGAGACCATTTCAAGTGGTCATAACGAGATCCTTTTCTTCGAGATTGTCTCCACTGGACTTTAGCTTGTCCCGAAGTTCGATGATCCTCATGAAGTATGAGGCAATATTCTCAGACTTCATCATCTTCATATTCGACAATTTACTCCTCAATGTGAGAGTCACATTGATATTACTGTTGTTCAAATAGATTCTTTAAGGTTTTGAACATCTTCCTCGTTGTCGTCTTTTCCGAGATCTGAGAAACCAAGTGGTCTCTAACTGATTCCACCAAAATCCTTGCTTTGGCATCATCCTTCCTCTAGCGAGGTTTGTCTTCTCCAGCTTCTGGCTCTAGGACCTTTTCATTTGCACACTGTAATAGGTCATTTTCTTCTAGTAGGAGAAGAACCCTAGACTTCCAGGGGATGAAGTTTGAAGCTCCTTCCAGACGATCTTCGACCTTCATGCTGGTCATCTTGACTATAGATCTAGAATTGAAACCCTAGCAAAGACTAGGTCAAAACTGAAGGTTGGAGTTTTGGAAAACTGACTCCACAGATAAATGTGCCCTAGAGAGGCAAGTTGAAAAGAGGTAGAGTCGAGCCAAAACTGTTGAGGGAGTAGGTCAAAAAGTGAAACCCTAATTTCTGTTGCAGCTGTAGAATTAGGTCAAAATTGAAAATTCTCATAATTGAATTTTGTCTTCACCAAAAGACGCGCCTTCCTTGGAGCGAAATTCCCAAGGCTCTTTTTCTGTAAAAAGGTTAAGTGAAGATCTTGAAAAATGAAACCCTAGTTCCGATAGGTTTTCGATAGAGTTCTGGCAATGGTTTCTTCTAGCACTACGCTAATACCATGTTAGATTTTCATAAGATTATAGTAGTATATCTTAATTTTATTTATCAATAGGATCACTAGAAGATAGACAAAGCACAGAACAATAACACAACAATAACACGAGTATTTTATCCTGGGAAACCCAAATGGGAGAAAACCCAGCATCCTTCGTCTAGAGATGATAATTATGAGATCAGAGTACAATGAAGAAAAAAGAGAAAATATGGAAAATCTTTCCAAAGATAGAAACCCTGAAAAACACTCTTTTTCTACAGAATATATGAACTTCTCCCTCTCCCAGAAAACTGCGAACTTCACTGTGGTGCTGTGTGAAATAATGAGGAGCGCCTCCTATTTATACAGATTCTCCACTAATAATTTAACCGGGGCCAACTTTACTTGGGGGAGCAACATAATTTATATTTTATAATTTTATTTTGTCTTTTCTTTTGCTTGCTTTTCTCCCCAAGGTCTACATTGTTCTTCTAGGGTTTGTATGATTGATTACAAGAAGTTCATCTCCCGTAGGAGGTACAATACAAGAACAACAAGAATAGCTTCTGAAGTTGCATAAACTCCAACAAAAAGTGCAGCAACAACTTACGATGGTAAGAAGGCCTGTGAGTACAATGCAATAGCCTTGAATGCAATTTTAGGAGGATTGGAAAACTTAGAGTTTGTCAAAGTCATGAATTATGACACAACCAAGGAACTGTGGGATAAGTTGAACAATGTATACAAAGGTGATTCAAAGGTCCAAAAGGCAAAATTGCAGACCTACAGAGCTCAGTTTGAAGGACTGAAGATGATGCAAGAAGAGAACATTGCTACATATCTTCAAAGCGTTGAAGAAGTGGTAAACACTATGAGAGGACTTGGAGAAGAAGTGAAAGAAACACTGGTAGTTCAAAAGATACTAAGGTATCTGCGTTCCAGATTCAATCCCAAAGTCTCGGTAGTTGAAGACAAAGATACATTGGACCAACTCAAATTGGATGAGTTGCATGGGATACTCATGGACTATGACACGAGGATTGAAGACCTAAAGTTGCAAAGAAGAACCAGCGGGACAGGAAGGGTCAGTTATCTTGTGATCTTGAAGATGTCTCAGATTAGGAGATGGCCAACTTTGTTAACAGACTTCCTAGAGGCACGGGTGGTTACAAAGGTAAGCCCCTTTGACGTCTTTCAACTGTGGAAAAATAGGACACTTTGCTTCCAAGTGCCCACACAAAGGAGACAGAGGCATGACTAATCAAAATAAGTATCAATCCAAAGGTAGAATGATGAAGAACCAAAATCGCTATTCCAAGGCTGATGATGAAGAATCAGACTTTGAGGAAGATGAGGAAAATTCTGATGTTGAAAGAAATGAAATTCTTTTCCTTGCAATGGAAGATCAACATCATCATGGAGAAAAATCAAAGAAACAGTTGTGGTTGATCTTGAGGCTGAATTAATAGCAGCCCTAGAAGAGATAGAAAATTTGAGGGACATTAACAAGAAGCAGACAAGAGAGTATGCCATAGCCAAAAAGCAGTTAGCCAAGGAACTGAAAGAAGACCTAATGAAAAAGGAAGAGGAAATCAATGCTCTACAAGAACAGTTGAAGAAGTCAAATATGCTCAATAGAAAGTTTGAAAAAAGTTCAATTGACTTGAACAATCTGATCCACCAACAAAGAAGCTTGGGAGATAGAAGAGGGATTGGTTTTGAAGAATCAAAGGCTGAATGTTCTAGAGACCAAGAAGTTCGAAGCATGGGGCATAAAATTGGTCAAACATAGGACAGAATTGAGAAAGATCAGGCAAGCATTGGAAGAAGCCTTCAAATTGCTCATGGACAGAGAAAAAGAAAGGGAAGAACTGATCAAGGAGGTAAGCAGCCTCAAAAAAATGGAGATAAACACCTGCAAGAGTTATGTTGATATGGTAAAAAATAATGATGAGAGAAGGTATCAGTCTGCTCCCAATAATGTTTAGAGACGAACCACTGCACCTTTTACAAACAATCAGAATTCTGCTAGAAGACAAAGGTATCCAAATTTATTATATGGCAACTGTTATACTTGTCATAACTTTGGTCACACAGCAACAGACTGCGAGGCACCAATGAGAAGAAATTTTGCAAGGACAGCCAATGCAAATAGGAATCAAATCAGGACTCACAACAGGTATGATTATTCAGATGAAAATCCATGTTCATTACTTAAAAAGTAAGAGGTTGAATGCACAAAATATAATAATTTTGGACATTTAACACAAGACTGCCGATTGAAGGAAAGTTCTCATGAAGAAGAAGAAAGTGCTCATGACATTTGTGGGATTATATGCTCAAAAGGCTGAAGATCAATGGTTTATTGACAGTGGTTGCACCAGACATATGACTGGTGACAAAAGGAAGTTCATCTCACTGACCGAAGGGAAAGGTGAAGATGTGTCATTAGGTGATGATGGAACAGCTAGACAGTGGGCAAAGGAACGGTTGCTCTAAAAGGAAAGGCCAAGGCACAAAATGTGTTGTATGTCCAAGGAGTAAAGCATGATCTGTTGAGTGTAGGACAGATATGTGATGCTGACCACAATGTTGTATTTTATGCTCATGGCTGTGAGATTCGAAGGAATGGGTCAAAAAGGGTTGCTGGTAGAGGAATCAGAACTCCGGAAAATGTCTACATTCTAGAAGAAATTCAAGGAGAAAAGTGTTATATTGGTCGTGTTGATGAGAACTGGCTATGGCACAAACGAATGTGACATCTAAACTATGACAATCTTGTCAAAATCAGCAGAACAGAGGCAGTTAAAGGACTACCCAAGCTGTCCAAACCAACACAAAATGTATGTGACTCTTGTCAACATGGAAAGCAAACCAGGGCTAACTTCAAAAGGAAAGAACAACACTCAACCTCCAAACCCTTGGAACTCATTCATACAGATCTATGTGGACCTGCCAGTGTTCAATCCTTGCAAGGTGAAAGGTACTTCATGTTGTTCATAGATGATTTCACAAAAATGGTATGGGTAACTTTCCTCAAAGAAAAATCAGAAGATTTTGACA
>LPNX010833817.1:30657-55858 GCA_001517045.1 Pseudotsuga menziesii
TGTTTTGGTTCTTCTTTCATTATTAGGGCTACACATTATTATTTGACTTAAACACATTGATTGTCTTGGTGCATCTATTGTCAAGGCTCTCATTCACTCTCATATAACCTAATTGGACTAGTCATGACACATTAGTGCATGGCTTGACTACATCTTCTCCATATCATTCTAACCCTCTTTGTGTGTATTACTTGACTCCATAACCCTTGGATTGGCACTAGTCTTGTTGATTATTATAGCTCGGACAAGTGCTTCTGCATAGGCTAGGTGTCAAGCATGCAAAAGATGTCCAAAAGACTCTCTAGGTACTTGCTTAATTTATTTAAGTGACTTTTATTTATTTTCTAAGTTTAACTTAGGAAAAGCACATTGATTAATTTTATTAATTTATGTTAGCAATGACTAATTTTTTTAAAGTTCAAATTAAGTGAACTTTAGATTAAGTTGTGACCATTGATCTCAAGTGAGGCTTAGGATTTAATCCTAGCCATCCATCAGGTGAAGGATGTGTTGTATGTTCCAGGGCTTAAGAATAATTTATTCTCGGTCTCAACTATGGGAGATAAGGATTTTACCGTCACTTTCAAGGATGAGTAAGTATTCATCTATCCAAGTGAGTCTAGCCTTGACTCAAGAAGAGTTATTGGGGTTAGAGAGGGTAACTTATACAAGCTGAGGTTTCAACCAATTCATGCTTTGGTATATAGAAGTGACAACCTATGTAAGTTGTGGCCAAGGAGGATGGCATATTTACACCATGAAGCATTGTCCACATTGAGGAAGATTGTCATTGATCTTCCAGAATGTAATGTGGAGCAACAAAGAGTGTGCAAATGGTGCGCACTTGGCAAGTATGATAGGACTATTTTTCAAGCAATGATAGAAAGTCTAAGGGGATATTAGATCTGGTGCAGTTAGATGTGAGTGGTCCTATGTTAGTAGCATCTTTGAGTGGATAGAATTACTATGTGACATCCATTGATGATTTCTCTAGGAGGACTTGGATCTACCTCATGAAGACCAAGGATGAGGTCTTCAGTTGGTTTCGAGAGTTTAAAGCTCTCGTGGAAAACCAAAGAAGGAGGAATGTCAGAGTTTCTGAGGTCAAACAATGGGGGTGAATATACCTCCAATGACTTTAAGGATTTTAGCAAGGAGGCAGGAATTAAGGAGTTAGCCATACCTTACAACCCACAACAAAATGGGGTTGCAAAGAGAAAGTACAAGGCCATCATCAGAGATGCCAAGGTAATGATTCATGATCAAGATCTTCCCATGTTCCTTTGGGCATAAGCATGCAACACAACAATATATATTCAAAACAAGAGTCTTTATAAGGTCTTGGAGGACAAGACTCCTGAGGAAGCATTCACGGGAGTGAGACCGAAGGTTAGTCATTTTTGCATCTTTGGGTGTTTGATATATATTCATGTACATTCAGAGAAGAGGACGAAGTTGGAGCCTTCAGCATAGTAAGGCATTTTTGTGGGATATAGTGAGACTTCAAAGGCATACAGTGTGTACATTCCATTGCAGGGGCAGATGGTGGTGAGAAGGGATGTTAGATTTTAGGAGAGTCAAGCCTTTAGGAAGTTACATGAACTCCTTCCAGCAGTGGCAAAGGATAAGGAGCGAGTGGCTCTGAAGATTGAGGAGAGACCAACACTAACAGCTTCACGATCTCATTCTTCAGATCAAGTGGAGTCAGAGGCTCCTTCTAGTTTTGTTAGGAGGAGGTCGAGAATCTGCCTCGAAATCTGAGCCTTCACACGTGTTGTATGGATTTGACAGGCTGCATTAAATGCTGTTGTACTTACCTCAATATTTGTGTTGCAATTTGTCTTAGGAAGCATGCCAGTCTTCTAGGGTTCTTCTTTCTCTTTCAGTCTCAATCTCTTCTTCCTCTTCTCATTGATGGTGGTGACTAATTTGTCCTCAACCCTGGTTTTATACTTTAAATTTCATAACTACCTCATCTAACCAATTTGTTCTAATGGTTAAGATGCTTTTACAAAATCTAGGGTCCTCAATGCACCTTTATTTAATAATAATTTACTATAATTATTAAACACTTTTACGTGAAACCCAATACAATAAAGTATAAAACATCATTAATTGATACATAAGTCACTTTTATATATAAATGTACATAAGGAACAAATTACATGTCCTCTTGATTAAACCACACTCAAAAACATACAGAGGACCTTCAGAGTTAACTTTTCAACATGTTCCATACATCTTTATCATCACTATATAAGGAGAAAATCCAAATTGGATGATGTGATCCTCTAGTCCTCAATACTACTCCTAAGGGATATGTGCTAGTAACATCATCAAGGGGTGTTCAGTCCCTTGAGAAACAACCTAGAAATAACTGAATAGGAGAGAGGACATCACACATCATCATCTTGGTCAACTTGACCAAGATCCACCTGGTAAACTAACCAGGAATGTACCTGCAAGAATTGCTTGGTCCCAGACCAAGAATCTGCCTGGTCCCAGACCAGGAAGTCTCTGTCTCAACCTGCAGGATCTTCTTGGACATCGTGTCCAAGAAACTGTCTGGTCCCAAACCAAAATACCCCAGAGACATATAGGGGCCCTAACAATATGTTAGGGACTTTGCCATGGCATCAACCTGCTTGATCCCAGACCAAGAACCCCAGGAGACTACTAGGGGTCCTAGGGTACCTTCTAGGGTCTTACTCTACCCTAGTTAACTAACTAGGGTACCATCCTCCCTGAGAATTGTTGAATATTGTAACTTCAAAGGATATTCTAAATGTGTTTTACCGATGTAACCCAAGGGAGATGTTATTATTCCTCCGACGGGGTATTACTATTGTATTTGGTCATCATAGAGTCATGAAGTAAAGCCTCCATTGTAAGTCGGATCATTAGTACCCTAATGAATAATATAAAATATTGTTTTGAGTCTTCCTAGGTGAAGTCGGCCCAGACAGTTTAGTGGGGCCGACTTGTTTAGGGTAAAAGTCAGGTGGCTCATTATGTATAAATAGAAGTGATGTGCTTCTCATTTGAACACACAGACACTCACTTGTGTAGCGCATAGGAGAAAGAGAGAGACAGAACAACAAGGAGGAGAATAACTATTTTGGGGTTCTTATACATCTTATACAGAGGAAGTTTTGTTGGGTTTTCTTCCCCGTGAGGGTTTCCCAGGATAAACACTGTGTCTATCTTGTGATTGTGTTTCTAGCAGTGATTTTGGATATGCTACTGCTGTGAATTTGAAATGAACACTAATGATATCTAGTATAGCATATAAAATCTTAACATGGTATCAAAGCTAGCCTGAATAAGACAACTTTCACAAGGTGAAACTCCCTCTCCTCCCTCTCCGAAAGAAATTAGGGTTTCTGTAAATTTTGGGAGTTTGGAAGATCTGCTTGCATAGAAAGTTGTGCCTCCCTAGAGCGCATCTATTGAGCCCATGATCGAAGTTTTTCGATGGTTGAATCTTCGAGAAAGCCAAACCCTAGTTTGGCAGTAAACCAAAAAACTAGAACCAGAAATTTTGTAGTGTTGCAACCTCGCAAGTAGGATTTGAAGGGTGAAGATTTGGAATCTCCAGAAATCAGTTGGACCAACCAACTCGCCTCATTCAAGCGTATCTCCTGGTAAGGTCATCTTTTCATTTTGAGAAATTTCAATTTTTAGTGACCTACTTGATAGGATGGGCCCAAGCACTAAGCTTGAAGACATATTGGAAGGCATAGAAAACTTCCTAGCATGGAAGTACAGGATTGGTCTCATTCTCAGAGAGAATGGCCTGGAGAATACATCAAGGATGAAATTGCAGAACCAACAAAAGTTGAAGCTAAGGAGAAGCATGAACAAGACCTAGTCAAGGCAATGAGGATCATTGTTGATTCTATTAAAGATCACTTGATCCCTCAAGTGTCATCTAAGAAGACACTAAAGCATATGTATGATACTCTTTCCAGAATGTATGAAGGAAGGAACATCAACAAAAAGATGAATCTGAGAGCTCAACTAAAAGGCACCAAGATGACCAAAGGAGAATCAATTCAAGAATACTTCACAAGGGTCTCCAAGTTCAGAGAACAACTAAGTGCTATTGGAGACACCCTTGATGAGGATGAACTAGTTATGACTACTCTCAATGGTCTCACTAGACCTTGGGACTCATTCATACAGACTCGGTGTGCCAGAAAAGAAAGTATGAAGTTTGACATAGTATGGAAGACTGCATTCAAGAAGAAGCTAGAGGAGCCAACAGAGAAGCTCTACTCAGAGAAGATAATCAGGCTCTAGCCACCCATACTAAAGAAAGGAAAGAATCAAACTTCAAGAAGAGTAATCATAAACCTTCCAAGAAGAAGAAGGATTACTCAAAGTATCAATGCTACAACTGTCATAAGATACGACACCTAGCCAGAGAGTGTCCATCACCAAAGAAGAAGAACAACAACAAGAGACATCATTCTCATCTAGCTGAAGATGAGGATGAGGAAGAAAGACCTCGAAAGAGACTAACAAAAGAAGATGTAGATGAATATGTACTATTCTCTGCACTCTTTGGGTCTGTAACGCCTAGAGAAGACACATGGCTTATTGATAGTGGTGCCTCAAAGCACATGACAAGGAAGAAGCAAACTCTGTCAAGACTTGAAGAAAAGAACTCTCCCCATAAGGTATCATTGGGAGATGACTATCAATATCCCATCAAAGGTATTGGTGAATCAAGCTACAAGCTTGGCTCTGGGACTTCCATGAAGATGAAGGAAGCATTGTATGTACCAAGTTTGAAAAGGAACTTACTTTCCATCTCAGCTCTAGATAAGAAAGGGTATAGAGTTGCTTTTATAGATGGACAAGTACTTATGTGGTCCAAATGAAAGACACTTGAAGATGTTGTGGTCATTGGAGAAAAAGAAGGAGGACTGTATAAACTCAAAGGACATCCAGAGACAACCCTTGTCCATGAGACTACCAGCTCAAGTGAACTATGGCATAGAAGGCTTGCTCACATCAACTACAAAGCACTGCCCTATGTGAGCAAGGTGGTAACAGGGTTACCAGATCTGAAGATTGATCATGAGGGTACTTGCAAAGGATGTGCAAGTGGAAAGAACATCAAGAATCCATTTCCAAAAAGTGAAACAAAGACTAAAGCTAATTTAGAGCTAATTCATTCTAATGTATGTGTTCCTATGCCCTCCATATCCTTAAGTGGATATGAATATTATGTCACATTTATTGATGATTATTCAAGAAATACTTGGATATACTTCTTGAAGAACAAAAGTGAAGTGTTCGGGAAATTGAAGGAATTCAAAGCCTTGATAGAACCTTTCAGAAAAGAGAATCAAGACACTAAGAACAGATAGTGGTGGAGAATACACTTCAAAGGAATTTGAAGCATTCTGTAAGGAGGCAGGAATCAAGAGGGAACTAACCACTGCCTATAATCCCCAACAGAATGGTGTTGTGAAAAGAAAGAATAGAACTATTATGGAAGCAATGAAAACTATGATTTATGACCAAGACCTCCCCATGCACCTATGTGCTGAAGCAGCAAGAACAGTCGTATATGTGCAGAATAGATTATCTCATAGTGCTCTTGGATTCAAGACTCCTGAAGAGATGCATACAGGAAAGAAACCTGAAGTGAGCCATCTCAAGATATTTGGTTGCCTAGTATATGTACATATTCCGAAAGAGAAGAGAACCAAGCTAGATCCTTCTGGAAAAATAGGAATATTTGTTGGATATTGTGAAGTCTCCAAAGCCTTCAGAATATACATTTCAGGATACCATTGTATCGAGATTAGTAGGGATGTAACATTTGATGAAAAGACAGCGCTTAAGAAATCTAGAAGGTGTCAGCTTGAAGAAGTACATGAAGAGGATGTACCTCCCATAATGGTAGAAGTTGAACCCTCTCCTGAAATAGTAGCATCTGAAGATCATGACATGCTAGAACCTTAGGAACCCCCTACTATGGATATCTCTCGAAAGAGAAAACCTGTTTGGGTAAGAGAAATCATACAAGAATCAAAGAGATATGGAGCTCCAAAAGGAACCACAAGATCAAGCAAAAGATCAAAGCCATATTCCAGTTATTTAGCTTTGATGTGTGACCTTGTAGATCAAGAACCCACCAGCTATGAGGAAGCTGCTCAGAAAAAAGAATGGGTTGAAGCAATGACGGAAGAATACCAGTTGATAATGAAGAATGATGTTTGGGATATAGTACCCAAACCAGAAAACAAAAGTGTGGTATCTTCGAAATGGATCTACAAGATAAAACATGTTGTTGATGGTGTTGGGCCAGGAAAAGTGCACAAGGAAGAATCCGACGCGCAGGCAGAGGAGAAAAAGTGCGTGCGCGATGGGGTAAAAGCAGGTTAAGAAGGGAACAAAGGAACTGGCGCAAGAAGGCAAAACATGCGCGCGACGGAGAAAGAAAGGATAAGGATGGAAAGAAGGTGCAGAGTAGAGGAAGCTGCGACGAGGATTGGTGCGACGAGGAAAAGCACATCCAGAGTTGGTGGAAGAGGCAGGTAGAAGAATTAAAGTTGGACAGGTGGAAGTCAAGGAAGACTGCAGAAGGACGAACCAGCAGAAGATGAAAGGACGGGTTTTGCGGCTAGTTACCAGTACAGACGAGTTGAAAGACGTTTCCGCGGCTAGTTAAGGCTATGGTTAACGTCTTGCAAGACTTTCGCGGCTAGGTATGGGCCGGCAGTTAATGCAACAGAGATATTTTGTAGCTACTTGAGTCTATAATAACTGAGTTGTACTCAGTCGGCCCTGTGTGGTCTTGTAAATACTATAAATAGGAGGAACCCGCTCTGTATAAGGGTTAAATAGTTCAGTTAGAGAGAGTTAGAGACAATAAGTCTGTTGGCTCAGTATTGTTCAAGTCACTTAGAGAAGAGTCTAGTAGAAGAAGAAGGCTATTGGGCCGCAGATCTTGCAGCTGAGTGCGCAAACCACTAGTAGTAGAAGTAATTTGCAGCTGAGTGCACAGATAGTAAAGTAGAAGAATCGATCCAGGCTGTGTGCAGATCGGTAGGAGTAGATAGAAGAATAATCCAGAGAGCATGAGAGCAAGAAGAGATTGAGTCAAATAGACATATCTTAAGAACAGTGTGCAGGTCGCAGACTTTAAGGTGCTATAAACATTTCTCATGCTAGATGAAGAGCACCTTGGTGGCTTTTCCCAGATGGGTTTCCATGTTAATTTCCTGTGTCGCATGGATGGATGTTGTTGAATGATTGAATGCTTATGCGAATGTTTGCTTACTTTTATTGTTTACAGTTACATTTAGGGTTGAATGTATGTCGCAGTATGAACAATCAGTAAATGAATGAATGAATGGCTAAAGCATTGTCGACATCATATGTATGATTTCATGGTTAAGCTGTTAAGTTATAATATAGGTCGCACACAGTCCGTCAAAATACAAGGAGTCAGCTGCGTCGCACCGTTGCGCCAGTTGTTGAGTTGTAAGGGCAAGATTGTGTCGCGCGCAGGCTGTGGCACATAGTCGTGTCGCTGTCGCATAGTAAAAGACTGCATCCCACCGTCTCTGTTCAGCGCCTTGGTCATGCGTCGAGGGATTATAATCCCTCGCCAACTGCGGAAACATGGTTCTGGCAGTTACACATTAAGATATCTCGGTTGAGACTACACCTGCCTCGCGAGCATTGCCGATTGAGCTTGCTCTGTCAAGCCAATGTCTTTTGGTGTCTTGTTGGTATTGTGTTGTTGTTGAACCGCGAGTCAAGACAAGAAGGAGAAAGAGGCCAACAAATGGTTCCGTTGTCGAGACCTTAATCATTTGAGTCGAGGGAAATGTTGTGGCATCCGACAAAGAACGAAATAGAGGATTGGTTGGAGTCTAAGACGCTAGCATTCGCGCAGGAAGAGAGCGCAGGATCTTAGTTGAGCGCAAAAAACTGGGTAAACCAGTACATATACACTGATATTCACGATATATTCTTTGCAGAGATTCCCATTGTGTTGCACAAGTGGTTGTCAAGATTGGCAAGGAGGCAGACAAATTTCCAGAGATGAGAAGCAGTCGAGTGGAGTGATCAGTTTGTTCGCGACATAACCAGTGTAAGTAACACCATCTCTAGAGCTATTGATTTTTGGGTCGACAGTATTTTGCAAGGATATATTACTGAATTTGCAGTAGAGACTATAACCTCATATAGTGAGGCTGAAAGAAAAATTTTCCAAGGACCCCGAAGAAGATATTTGTTATCTATCAGTACATGGATCAAGATGCTCGTTTATGAGAAGGGCATTCTACAGTTGAGTAGTTAAGTCACGTCCCTAGGAGGAAGGCTATGTCGTAGACGACCTATCAAGAAAATGGGAAATGGTAAGCTGAGATGTTCCCAAGAAGTACAGAACCTGAACTAGAAGCTGGAATCCTGAGTGGATGGAGATTCAGATCATGGAAGAGAAGAAAGACAGAGGAAGGTCGATGAGCTCCTAGTCTGTTCGAAGAAAGTGAGCACGAACTTCAGTCACAAGTAGACGAAGGATCTTGCAACGAAGAGGACTATAGCCCGATTTCGAAAGGACCAGAAGATTCCGAAGAATTTGGGGAGACACCAAGATCACGACGCAACTACATCACGCTTGGAGTATCGCCAAAGGTAAGGTCTAGAGCCTCATCTCCTGAAAGGGTTGTTAATACTAATAGTGCTAGTACTGCGACTAGCGTGCAAGAGGAAACACCTCCATTAAATCATTCATCAGATAACCTCGACGCCAACTCAACGGCCTAGCATGATATTCGGTTACCCACATTCAATGGGAATGGAGCAGAGGATCTAGAGCAGCATTGATTTCTTTGTGAAGTTGTTTGGATGGTTCGACTAGTTAATAACGCAGAATTAAAGAAAGCGCAGATGATCACGACCTTAAGGGGTCGTGCGCTGGACTGGTTTATGAAGTTCTACGTAGTATCGCTAGGAGCACCGCAGAAAACCCTTGAAGAAATACGAGTCGCAATGATCTCTAAGTTCAGAAAACCTAAATCTAAGTCGCAGTGTATTACCGAGATCAAGGAAATCAAACAAGCATTGGCAGAGTCAGTATGGGACTTTGACCAACGGTTTAAAACTTTGATGGCCAAAGTAAGTTTCCAAATGTCGGATGTTTAGCATAAAGAGTGGTTTATTGTTGCGCTACTACCACACATCTGAGGCCCATTAATACAACAAAAGTTCGAGTAGCAAACAGAAGCGCTAGAATTGGCAATGAAGTTGGAAGCCTCGCTAATCGGCGATGGTGCCGCGGGAATGGTGCAGATTCAGTCGTAGTTGGCTAATCTGACGATACAGCTTCAGGATATCAAGAAAGGCAAAGAAGCGCAAGAAGATTTATGGTGTACGAAATGCAGAACAGGTGGACACACCAAGGATAATTGTCCGACCTTCATGAACTACGTGTCATCGGGTGCGCCAAACCCATTAAGTGCCCATGGCCTACCCTGGTGTCGCATATGCCAGACTCGAGGACATCGCGATGAGGACTGTCTATACTTACAAAAGATTGTAAGTACTCCCGCAAACCTTAACTGTAAATTTTGCAAGTCAGTAAAGCATGAAGAGAAGGATTGCAGAGCATACCAACTCTTGAAGGAAAAGACGGTAGACACCTACTTAATGAAGAATGATGGGCAGGCTCAGGCTGAACCGGCGCTTATCAGCCTGCACAGTTCCAACCCAGTCAGTGTCAGAACCAGTATCAACCCCAGTATGTGCCACAACAACCATATGCGCAACATAATCACTATCAGCCGCACTACCAACAAAACTAGTACCCCCCACAGCAAGCACACCTTCAGGGAAGGGGTGGCAAAAACTTCTGAGACAGAGGAGGAGGAGGATTTGGTAGAGGAAGAGGTCAGGTTACATGCTATAACTGCAGACAAACCAGGTCACTATGCCAGAGATTGCCAAGAGCTTGTAAAGACATGTTCATATTGTAAAGAACAAGACCATAATGTGGAGCAATGTCCTCAGTTGATTGCAAAGTGGAAAGCTAGGACCATCGCAGGTCCTAACCTTGCACAGAATCCGAACCCAAATACGAATCCTAACTTGAATGTTCAGATGATTGCTGCTAAGCCAAGAGAGCCGAGCGTCACTGTCGTAACACAAGGAGGTGCTGCAACTAGAGCTGATCAAGATATACCACAAGAAAAACTGCAACTGCAGGTAGGACTCGCGGCGCAAAAGAAGGTGTCATTCAACGTCCAAAAACAGAAGAAAGTCTTTTTGGATGTGCGACCGGAGTTTGTGGATCCAGAAGAACCGTCGACATCAACAGAAGTCAAGGAGATGCCCAAACGATTTCAGCAAATACTTCAGAAGATGGTCCCACAAAAGGTTAAGAAGATCAAGTCATTTTTGTCAAGTTGCTTAACGCTAATTCAAGATAAAGATGCCATCACAGAACTACAAGCACTGATAGAAGAAACACCAATAGAGCCACAACCTGAAAAGAAAGTTAACCATGTTAGAAAGAAGTTCAAAACTAGGCGCGAGTTAAGAATGGCTACGCAGATAGGGGATTATGACATGGATTATATCATTTCAGATTTGGGGTCAGACGTCAATATTGTGACGCGACAAACTTGGGAAAGTATGGGCAAGCCGCGCTTGGACTGGTCTCCTATCCAGTTGTGACTTGCAAATCAGGCAAAGGTCCTACCAATTGGAAGGTTGAGTCAGGTCCCTGTCGACATTGAAGGGTTGTGCACATTTGCAAACTTTGAAGTCATTAACATTGTTGATGACACAAATCCATATCTCGCACTGCTGGAGATGGATTGGGCCATAGACAATCAGAGCATTATTAATTTCAAGAAAAGGATACTCCCATTCGAGGATAATGAGATGAGGGTAGTGTCGCCCATTGATCCATTGGAAGGAAAAAGATATGTCGAGCCTGTCTACAACAAGGGACAGGGTAACTATCTTGACCAGGTCTACAATGCCACTGCCATGCAAGAGGATTATATTTACCCAACAGAATATGGAAACCTGAGTTGGAAGAGTTCTAGTTCCTACACATTCGACTCAGGAGAGGCATTGGAGAATTGGAAAAATCGGTTGCATGAGATATCTATGAGGAGGTGCGCGAGAATTACAAGGTCTGTGCGACGCGTGGAGAATGAGTTAAGAGAGCTACCCACCTATGAGGGTTTACCTAACCTTGCATCCTTCCTAAGTGAGTTTGAAGGACTCGTCAAAGAGTTGCAACGTTTATCTGTGTTAGACCATGTGCTAAAGGCTACGCCCGCTAGATGGTGGGGTACACACAAACAGTTCATATCAAAATGGCCACAATGCAAAAGATTGATGGAAGTCAGATTTGGTGAAGAAATCATCATCGTGAGTCACAAGTACACAGGACTGTCGAACCCTGTTGACCACATAAATCAGTATCGCACCGTACTTGCAGAATACGCACGACAAGAATGGGTCCATCATTTCATTCACACATTGGAAATGACACCTAGAAGCTGATATGCATCTATGGAGTTGCGACAAGGAACTCAGGATTGGGAAGAGGTAGCTAAACAGTTCGCGCATACATTTGAGTTTGCTGACGAACAACCTACAGTTGATGTTGCACTTCAAGTGATAAAGGAAAAGATATTTGTTGAAATCCCTATCGAAGAAGTAACTTCCCACCAATGCAATGCGACCATCCAACAATGGATGGCTTGTTACAATCTAACTGGAGACCCAGATGATGACCCGACTAACATAAACATACTAGAATCAAAGGCTACGCGTGCAATCGAAGTGGCATTTCCAACGACCAGTTCCTAAAGCCGCTGATAATCAAAAAAGTAAACATTGGGTCGCCAAAGAACCCAAAGTTCACCAATATCGAAGATTATTGGGATGAAGAGACAGTCACGAAGATCACAGTTTTTCAAATGTACACTGATTATTCGACGCTGAAGTACCTAGTCAACAAGCCGATGTTAGGGGGGAAGATCTATGGATGGATTCTCCTATTTCAAGAATTTGACTTCGAGGTCATTGTTAAACCTGGTCGACTGAATGTCGAGCCAAACCACCTGTCAAGGATAGAAAGTGGTGAAGAGCCAACCATCCTGGAAGATAATTTGCCCGACGCGCAACTCTTTGCCGTCACTATGATGGAAGATCAAAACAAGGAGTTTAATGCTATCATCCACTTTTTGAGTACAGGATATCCACCTCCAGGATTCTCCATTAATCAAAAGAAACACTTGGTCGTCAAAGCTGCTGACTTCACATTGATCGCTGGACACTTATACAAGTTGGGTGCAGATGAAATACTACGCCGCTGTGTTTTTTAATATGAGCGATCTTGGGTAATGAGCGAAGCACATGCTGGTGTCGCAGGAGGACACTACGCGAGAAAAGCAACCGTGCGCAAGATATTGCAGGCAGGACTATGGTGGCCAACCATACACATGGATACCAAGAGCTTCTGCAAGCGCTGTGATATCTACCAGAGAACGGGAAAACCCTCGCGCCGCGACGAGATGCCGCTTGCCCCACAAATAACACTGCAAGCATTTGACAAGTGGGCCGTTGATTTTGTTAGACCGATCAGTCCACCAAGGAAAAGGACTGGTGCGTGCTACAATATCACTGTGATAGACTATTTAATCAAATGGGTTGAAGTCGCGCCTGTTAAAGATTGCACCGCTGCGACTACGGCAAAATTCTTATTTGAAAATGTGGTGATTAGATTTGGCTGTCCGAAAATTCTACTAAGTGACCAAGGTACGCATTTTGTTAACAAAGTGATAGTTGAGCTTACTACAAAGTTCTAGATCCAACATAAGAAGACGACACCCTATCATCCTCAGGCGAATGGAACGGTTGAAGCCTTCAACAAGATCCTGGAGAATGCATTAACCAAAGTATGGAACGTGCGCCGAGATGTCTAAGATCAGAATGTTTCAATTGTGCTATGGGTGTACCGCACCACTTGCAAGCGACTAACAGGACACACCCCATTCAAACTGGTGTATGGGCGGGAAGTTGTTGTATCGATGGAGTATATTGTGTCAAGCCTGCGGAGTGCTGCGCTGACGGAGATGACCGACGGAGATGCTGCCGAGCAAAGGTTGTCGCAACTCATTCAAATGGAAGAGGGACGCTTTGTCGCAGGATTTCATCAAAGTGTTGAGAAGCAGAAGCATAAAGCATGGCATGATCACCATATCCAGATTAAGCCATTCAAAGTCGAAGGACTTGTGTTGTTGTATGACAGCAAGTTTTTCAAAAATCCAAGCAAGCTAAAGACGCATTGGCTAGGGCCATATGTGATCGCGCACATCACTGATGCAGGCGCAATAAAACTGCAGAAACTAGATGGAACTTACGTCACAGGAATGGTGAATGGCAATCGCCTGAAACCTTACTATGATGGCCGCGACATAACAGGCTAAGGTCGCGTTGCGCGTTAAAAATAAAAATTAAAAAAGAGAGAGAGAGAGAGAGAGAAAGGAAACTGTTCTATCGCACGTCTACGACAGAAGAACGCAAATCACAGTAAAGCGCGGGAATGACAGACTGGCGGACATTAAAGGGCGAATCCAGCAAAGATTGAGACGATTATGACAGTGAAGGATTATTTAATTCGACGCGTCCAAGTCAAATGACTGCGTGCTTTTTCGTCCCATTAGTCGTCCTTGTCATAACTTCCATAACTGACCTGACAGGTACAACTCAGAGCTTGAGTACACGAATTAATGATGGAATGATTCGAATGGAAGGCCCATGTGATCGACAAGACCTCGACCTCACATCGCATGACAATCGCAGGACGTGCAGGCACCTATAAAACCGAGCTTCATCGTCAAGTTTTAGTTTACTTGCACCCGTGAAGAGAGATCCAGAGATGAGAGTAGACAGAGTCAAAGCTTGTAGCATAACGAGAGCCGAAACCCATGGTCATAGAGGTTTCCAATGCCAGTGAGCTCTCTGATGCAACTGTCGCCCAGCCGTGTCCGATAGAAGAGGAAATTCAATAACCCGAGGTACAGCAACCTGAGCAGAAACCAGAACTAGAATCAATGGCGCGACCGAGGAAGCCACCAGTCCCTACAGCCGGTCCGGCCCCTGTTCCACCCCCTTGTTTGAGCCCTGTGTCAAACCCTATTCAAAATCCACCAGTTGCAGGGCCGCCACCGGTCGTGCCGCCGAGACAGGCTGGAGAGAGAGCGACTAGAGAGTCATCCAGGTCGAAGCTGTCAAAGAAACGCAAGGATAAGGCTGTTGCAAATATGCCTAAGGAGGACCTAATGGAAGACAATGCACTCGACTCACCACCCCGTAGAGACGCTGATGCTGTCAAGAAAGAAGAGAACTTCCACACTATGTCTGGTCAAGGAGAGCTGATGCACAGAGGGTGACGCATCCGCAGAAAGCGCACACATTCTTAGTGACACCCCGGATCCCTAATGGCCTACCCCTGTTGTTGGACATAATGCCAAAGATAGCCAAGCTGGCGTTTGAAGATGTTGACACCCGCAAGTAGGTGGGTCTCAAAAGAAGGAACTACATGGTGACGACGCAAGCAGTGCCACCTGAGACCCAGCTCCTAGTGCCGATAGAGTGGGCTGGCGGCATCGATCACGCAGGACTGTTGAACTTTTTGCTCATGTCGCATTTCGACCACATCCTGCAGGCCAATACGTATGTGGAACAGCGCCTTATCTGTTTTCACAGAGGATGTCTATGGCTCGATCGACCCTACCCGGTCGATGTCGAGCTTATCTCGTCAATAACAGGTCTGCCGAAAACAAGAGACGACCCCGCACCGTATTTACGCCAAAACAGGGACACGACCAAGATGACGCAGAAGTATAAGCTTCAGCACGCGGGTGGGGGAGTCCTAATTGCCCCTATAGAAGACAACATATTGCGGTTTGCCGCGAGGATCCTATCTTTCAAGTTGTTGCGCAAGATGAGGCCGACTGAATGCACCGCCGAGGCGATAGAACTTGCAGAACAATGCGCAGCAGGCGTAACTTTCAACTGGTCGCAGTTCCTGTTGAACGAATTGATAAATGATGCAAAGCAGGCGCAAGACGAACCTGAGGCCAAATTTCATTATGACTGCTCATCCTGATCTCTTTCATTATGTGGTGCAACCCATCGGACTACCAGTCAATGGATGTCCTAGTGCTTTTCCTTGGCGCAAAGTATCAGAACCTCTTGGAGGATAAGGATGACAAGATCCACCAGACGAATAATAACATCGAGTTCTTTCTGCATGCCGAGGCGTTGCGCGATGTTATCAAGCGGTCCCACAGAGTACGGGTTGTGACGGTGCAGAGATACGCAGCATTTATAAACTTCCAGGTTGATGAACATAACACTATTCTGGAACCGAAGCAGGACCCGACCAAGCAAGCGCACTAGGCAGGATTTATGATCGTTGATGCAGACGTAGATGCAATCATCCAGGAGTGACCTAAAGAATGACGCGGCCTAGTAGCAGAGCCGACGAATGAAGGCAGAAACCAAGAAGACCCGCCAGCTAACCAAGGTGAAAACGCCGGCGCAGGAACTGATGCGCAAAACGGTCAAGGAAATTGCGCGCAGAATGGCGAAGGCAATGACGGAGGCAACGACCAAGGCAATCAGACGCCGAACTCCGATGATGAAGATAGTTCGCAAAGCAAGGATGATGATGATGATGATGAAAGAGGCCAACAGATGGAAGTATTGAAAAGTACAAGGCAAGATTTGTGGTTAGAGGATTCTCTCAGAAAGAGGGGATCAATTATGAAGAGACATTTGCTCCAGTAGCAAGGTACACTTCCATTAGAACCATCATGGCACTTGCTTCCATGATAAAGTGGGACTTACACCAGATGGATGTAAAGACAGCCTTCCTTAATGGTGTGATTGAGGAAGAGGTTTATACCTAACAGCCACAAGGATTTGAAGTCGAAGACAAAGTGACTCGTGTATGCAAGTTGAAAAAGGATTTGTATGGACTGAAGCAAACTCCTAGAGCTTGGTATGGTAGAATAGATAGCTTCTTGACAAGCATGGAATTTACCAATAGTAAATTTGATCCTAACTTTTATATGAAGATTATGGATGATGAACCAGTCATACTATTACTGTATGTGGATGGTCTATTTCTGACTGGAAATGAGAAACAAATCACAGATTGCAAGAAGAAGCTAGCTGAAGAATTCGAGATGAAAGACCTTGGATTGATGCATTATTTCCTGGGGCTGAAAGTGTGGCAAAGCCCAAAAGGAATCTTTCTAAATCAGGGAAAGTATGCAGTAGAAATCTTGAAAAGATTTGATATGTTGGATTGTAAAGCCATGGCCACACCCATGGACACCAACTTGAAGCTATTGTCTGATGAGACATCAGAGTTAGTTGATGTGACTCGGTACAGACAAATTATTGGGTCATTAATGTATCTGACAAACACAAGGCCAGATATATGCCTTGTTGTGAACACCTTGAGTCAGTATCTAGTTAAACGTAGACGGGTTCACCTGATAGGTGCAAAGCATGTGATGAGGTATCTAAAAGGTACGATAGATTTGGGACTTTACCATGGAAGAGATCATGACTACAGATTATATGGATATAAGGATTCAAATTGGGCAGGAAGTGCCGCAGACAAGAAGAGCACCTCAGGAGGCTGTTATTGTCTGGGATCCGCCATGATCTCATGGTTTAATAAGAAACAGTCCAGTGTTGCTCTCAGTACAGCTGAGCAGAGTACATTGCAGCTTGCTCCACTTATTGTGAAGCGATATGGCTTCGGAAGTTGATGTCAGGATTATTTGACGTGGAGTTGAACACCACAGTAATTCTTTATGACAACCAGACTTGTATAAAGATGACAGAGAATCCGATGTTCCATGACAAATCGAAGCATATAGAAATCTGATATTTTTATATAAGGGATATGGTACAAAAGGGAGCTAGCTATAAAGCTCCAGTATGTGAGTATCGATGAGCAATTTGCTAATGTACTGACCAAGCCTCTATCTCGAGTAAAGTTTGAATATTTCCGTGAAAAGCTTGGTGTAGTTCGAAAAGACTTTCCTCGCAAGGAGGAACAGTGATGGGACTACAGAAGATAAAGATATGGACCTTTTTCGGAAAGGAGGAACAAGTCGAAGATATGGACTTTCCTCGGAAAGGAAGAACAGGTCGAAGACATGAACACTCCTCGGACAAAGGGGGAGTAGGTAGCGTGGCGGCTGCAAAGGATCAAGTGGATCAAAGTACGGTGGCAAAGGATCAAGTAGATCGAAGTGCGGCTGCAAAGGATCAAGAATGATCAAAATACTGCTGCAAAGGATCAAAAGGATTGAAGTGTTGTTGCAAAGGATCGAAAGGATCGAAGTGCTGCTACAAAGGATCGAGAAGGTGGAAGTGTTGCTGCAAAGGATCAAGAAGATCGAAGTACTGCTGCAAAGGATCAGAAGATTGAAGTGTTCCTACGAAGGATCGAAAGGTCAAAGTGCTCCTACGAAGGATCGAAAGGTCAAAGTGCTGCTGGAAAAGGATCAAGTGATCGTGTGATGCAGAAAATCAAGACATTGAAGAGTAACTGTTCCAGTTACTGATTGTGAAAACTTCCTATGACGTATAAATGTATTACCTCGATACTGCTGAAGATATTGTCTCTATGCTCTCCTATAGTCTATGATGATGTTGTCATTAGAATAACCTTCTCGTTTAAGGGGGAGTGTTAAATATTGTAACTTCAAAGGATATTCTAAATGTATTTTACTGATGTAACCCAAGGGAGATGTTATTATCCCTCCGACGGGGTCTTACTATTGTATTTGGTCATCATAGAGTCATGAGGTAAAGCCTCCATTGTAAGTCGAGTCATTAGTACCCTAATGAATAATATTAAATACTGTTTTGAGTCTTCCTGGGTGAAGATGGCCCAGACAGTTTAGTGGGGCCGACTTGTTTAGGGTAAAAGTCAGTTGGCTCATTGTGTATAAATAGAAGTGTTGTGCTTCTCATTTGAACACACAGACACTCACTTGTGTAACGCAGAGGAGAGAGAGAGAGAGAGAGAGAGAGAGAGAACAATAAGGAAGAGAATAAATGTTTCGGGGTTATATCTTATACATCTTATACAGAGGAAGTTTTGTTGGATTTTCTTCCCCTTGAGGGTTTCCCAGGATAAATACTGTGTCTATCTTGTGATTGTGTTTCTATCAGTGATTCTGGATATGCTACTACTATGAATTTGAAATAAACACTAATGATATCTAGTCTAGCATATGAAATCTTAACAAGAATGGTTCTCGCAGCTGCACTATCTTTAACATCAACATGTATTTATGAGCAAACAATTTGGTGGTCACGTATCCCCCAACACAAAGGCAAAGACTCTAGTCCAATTACCATGGTTTTCAACCTTCAGATTCTTCAAAAGTGGAATAGAATTGATACAACATATGGTTTTAGTCTTTTAGATCATTGGAAAATATTATTTTGGACTTCCCCTTATGAAGTCAAGACTTCAATATCCCGTTAATCGTTAGATGCACTAGAATTTGAATGGGCTTCAAAAAATATAAGCCAATGAATGGATATAGATGGTTGTGTTGCAAACATGTGCTAGATGCCCAACTTAATGAATTTGGAGGCTTAATTCTAAGCAAAGCTTCTCAATCTCTTAACCTCGTAGTGTGTGCAATCCATTGGTGGAGTCAAGAGAGACCTCTTTTGTGGCCCCTTACATTTTCTATGCTACCGTAAAACATAGAGTGCTTCCTCTTGGAACTCCTCAACCCCTGTGCCCTTTTGTAGGTTTCCAAAAAGCCTTATGCATCTTTCATGGTTATCTCTTTTGGTTATCTTGTTATGACAAGTCAACCTAGAAGTGAATCTCAAAATTTTCTAGCCAACTCCTCCCTCCCTGCTTCCTATTTAAGGAAACATGCCCTACTAGGGGATAAATTACCATAGGAAATCAAGGTTCATACTGCTTAGCAACTCATTAAAATTGACATGTTAATTTTAATCTCGGTTAAAGAATGCAATTTTGTTTAAACGGGCCTAAGCAAATCACATTTTATTCTTGGTTGATATTCGTTAAATTGTGCTAATATTTATCTACATATTTCAGTGCAAGTCCAAAAGGCTAGACTATATGTGGTGCACATGAGCCAACTCCTACACTAGTATGGAAGGGTACCATGCACCATGAGTAGAGAACCCCCTGGTAAGTCTTTGACCCCTTCTACATGATCCAAACAATCTCAATAATGTGAGAGGAGGCTTAGGCATAGAGCTTGGCATGCTGTGAGGGAGAGCATATAGTGTTGCCACAACAAGCCAAACAACACTCCTACACAGACATTAAATGATAATCTACTCTTGTGTTATTAGTTTATGAGAATGTGATCTGTAATCGAGGGACTTATAGCCCACTCAACTCACCAACACGAATCATTCAAGAAAAAGTACCAAGTCTTTTCTCTTTGATAGCTAGAGGACAACCAAATAAATATATCAACACTCTAGCACTTGCTTGCACCTACTGAAAATAATCTATGCTAGACAAAGAAGCATAGGCATGCTCAACGGAAAAAATATTGTCGACCTCGTCCTATTCTAGATTGAGTAAAATCCTAGGTATTCAAGTTTTCTCTAGGAACAAATTTCTTGATATGCCAAGCCACCACAAAAGGGAAACAACCAAAAAGAAGTTTGCAAGGGCATATGGTCTTTAGGAAAGCTAATACAAATTGTTTACATCCATCTCTATCAAGGAATTCACCAACAATGAAAGGAAACATACCCAGCCATGTAAAAACACCCAGAGATTGATAAAAAACATCCAAGGCACTTCTAAGTTTACCCAGCAATGATTAAAAACGCCCCAGGCACTTGTAGATTTGCCAAGCAGTGATTAAAACGCCCCAACACTGATAAAAACACTTTGGGTACCTCTAAATTCGTCCATTAATAATTAAAAACGCCTCATGCATATTTAAATTCTTCCAACAATGGTAAAAACATCCAAAGTATATTCAAATTTTCATACAACAGTGGTCAAAAAAGCCTCATGCATATTTAAATTCATCCAACAATGGTAAAAACAGCCCCAGGCACATTCAAATTCATCCAACAATGGTAAAAAACGGCCAGGCATATTTAAATTCATCCAACAATTATAAAAACAACCTGACAGCATTTGTATTCAGATCAGGAATAAGAAATTCGCACAAGACACCTCAATTTCAACCAACCATGCTTAATTTTTCCCCGACATTTTAAAAAAATGTTTTCTGAGTTTTTTCAAATAGTCCAACAATTAAAAAACAACCACAAGATTGCAAAATGCCCAAGAGCAATTACCAATTTAGAAACATCCTTATATATTGCAACAGCTCTGGAACTTGAGCCATTGATCTTTAAGGTTGCATGGATATTCAATGGAGGGATTTTAATGGTTGTTGGTCTCTTAGATATACAAAAAACACTCCATCATACATCAATCAATAATTCTCAAGCCCAATTCCTCTCTCATATATACTTATTAACCCATGGCATCCATTAACAATGCAATGAGCACAACATAACTGAAATCAACCATTTAACACAAGCAAATCAAGCACACAAATAGAGGAAACATGGCATTTGACACATTATTTACCCTGGAAACCCAAATGGGAAAACCAGCATCAAATGGGGCTCAGGCATTTCATTTTGGCAACCTCTATACTATGCATGCTCAGCATTCTCCTTCTGACTCTCCATGGCCAACACCAAAATCCCTTGAAGAGTGAAAATGTAGTGAGATATACGAGAGCTGGGAAATGGGAAGGTCAATATCCCAGGCCCTTAGTTTCCCATTCCCACTCTCTCATGATCTTATTTTTTTATAAATTTGTTCTTTTATTTTTCTCCCATTTGTTATTTTTCTATTCCATTTAATTTCTTTTACATTTTCCTTTGTGTTTATTTCACAAGGCTTGCTATATTGCAATTAATTCATTGTTGATTTATATTTTTGTTGAATTTTATAGGTTAGATGAGTGTTAATACAAGTACTAAACTTCAATACATGAACATATAAAAACTGAGGTAAAATTTAAACTATAATAAAACATAACAACGTAACTTTCATTTCTTTCAACTTAATGCTCTGTTGATCACTGCATTAACTTTAACGCTCTATTGGTCACTGCGTTAAAGTTGATCATTGAAATGTTTCATCAAATGTCATGTACAGAAAAATAATAAATAACATGTGCAGTAAACTAAATCTCAAATAAACTACAGAAAATAAAGAATCATAACCATTCGTTGGATCTGCCTTATACTCAGTTAGTTCTGAGTTTGATCTTGTCACTGAAAGGACAAGTCAAACTGGTTAAACCATATACGTACCTTGAGGGAGAGAAAGAGCTTAGGTAGGACTAAACAGATCTTAAGTGCTTCAATAAAAAAATCATGCAAGTGACCATGGGTAAGGAAAGACACATAAGTGTTGCAAAACCAGTAAGCAATTACCCACCTGTAAGAACTCACACAAAGTTCAATCACAGAGACATGCCTAGAGATAAGACCGTAAGCAATCACCTACATAAATCACATAGAGATCAAATGCAACAGAGGGAGGTCAAGCTTGTAAACAAACATGCCGAGGAAGAATCGTTGCAGAGGGAAATCGCAAACACGCTAAGATAAGACTCAGTTCGGCAAATGGCAGAGATCGTGAATACTTAAATTGCAGAAAGAGATCAAGCAGATCCCGTGAGAAATCTCGGTGAGGAGTCGCGATAAAAAAATAGCAAAATAACCAAATCACAGAGACTCGCTCAAAGAAATCGTAGAATCTCATGAGAGGAAAAGATCGCAGATAGCTCGTGAGGGAAAAACAATAAACCCACAAACAAAGTGTAGACAATCCGTACGTAAATCGCAGAGGTAAAACATGCAGAGCCCGTGAGGGAAAAATCACGAAGGTCACCACAACGCTTCAAAATCGCAGAGGCAAAACGTGCAGAGCCTATGAGGGAAAAATACTTCAAAATCACAGAGATCACCGTAGACAACCACGTGAGGAAAAATCACACATATTGAAGGATAGCTCTTTGGTTTATATAGGCTACGGTATAAAAATCAAAAGAGATTAAATAAAATAATGTGGTCCAAAAGTAAAAGTCTAAAAGTCTAAAATTTTATTATAATAAATATAATAAAATCATATAGTAACTGGTCCAAAAGATAACATCAAATTTTATTATAATAAATATAATGAAATCATAAAGTAACTAGTCCAGAAAATAACATAAGATTTAATTATAATAAATATAATAAAATCATAAAGTAACGCGTCCAAAAAAAATAACATAAGTGTACTTTAGGTAAAGTAAAAGGTTTTAAGCATAAGAGTAAAATGGTCCAAATGTCTATTAAATAAAATCATAAGATTTTATTAATAAGACTATAAAATAATAATTTAATGTATTTATAATAAAGTGAAAGTCCAAAAATCCAACATGAAGTAAATAAACCAAAACCATAAGTGGGTCAAGGGTCCTTTAACAAAACATAAGGTAACAATAACAATATATGGTCCTTAATAAACAATTAGGTAAATACACTCTATAAAGTAGGAGACATCATAGTCAAAGGTGCACACAAGTGAGAGTGCTAGGACCAAATAGGAATAGGACCAAGAGCCAACAACCATAAGATCAGGTGAACCGTAAAAGTGGACAATCAACATTTAGGACCAACAACACCAAAGACTTTTCTCTCTCTCAAGATACATAGTTTTATTTATTTTGCCATCACTACATAAGGAGGAAGATCCAAATGGATGGTACAATCCTTTTGTCCTTAACACTTCTCCTAAGGGTTAGGTACTATGTACATCGTCAAGGGGTGGCCAGTCCCTTGAGAGGCAATCTAGCAATAACCGATTAGGAGAGGGGACATCATTATCTTCCATTCTTAACGAATGGCTTTCAGCCCTAGGCTGAGTTTCAGTCTCACACTGAATCATGTTGATCAATCCTTAGACCCTGACCGAGTCCTCCATTCTCTTGCAAAATGGTTCTCAGTACTAAGCTAAGTTTCAGTCTCACACTAAAAGTTGATCAACTCCCTGCAGGACCTATTTGGACATCGTGTCCCTGGTTCCATGCCAGAATATATCTCTGCCTCTACCTGCAGGCTCTACTTGGACATCACATCCCTGGTCCCAGACCAAAATACCCTAGAGGCATATAGGGGCCCTAGCCACATGTTAGGGGCTTTTCCATGGCATCAACCTGCTTGGTCCTAGACCAAGAACCCCAAGAGACTACTAGGGGCCCTAGGGTACCTTCTAGGGTCTTACTCTGTCCTAGTCAATTGACTAGGAAACCATTCTCTAAGAATGGGTCTCGCAACTGCACTAACTTTAACAATTTTAAATATTAAGCCTTCAACTATTCATTGGTTCGAATCAATTTCGGATCACACCTCCCCATTGACAGACTTTTTGGTCTTCAAAAGCTCAAGGAAACTAAATTGGATCAGTGTGCACTCTATTGACTTCTCTAGAAAGTGGGCTCTAACTCTGGCTTTCGGATATAGCTCTAACTATATCTCTAGCTCTCGCATCATGGCGTTGGCTACTAGCTCTAGTCCTGGCTATGCCTTGGCTCTTGGTTCTAGCTCACTTGTTCCCGCTGCAAAAGTCTACTCATTGATTCTCATCCCTGTGCAATCCATTGATCTAAACTCTAGACTCAACATCCATTACCATCTCCCTCTCAATCTTGGACAAATCCATCTTGACAGTTCAATAAAGCCAAGTTGAATTTTGGTCTCTGCTTGTTCTTAAAGTGTAAAGGTCTACTCATTGAGTCCACTTTGAGTAATCTCTAGACCCAAAATCTTTAATCAAAATTCACTCCCATCCTCAACATGCAAGTCTCTTGCATTTTACGACTCTGAAAGTGGTCCATCTTGGCAATCAATTAAGCAAAGTCGAATCCTGGTCTCCTTTGGTCCACTGTTGAATGTATGGAACAACCATTCAATAGTGAGATACAAGCGAGCATATGCCATCACTAAATGAAGTGTGGATTGCACTCTTTAGATAGGATCAATTGCTCCCTCACATGGGACAATTCTATGTTGGTCAATCATGCTTCAACCAGTATTCAATGAGTAAAACATCATCCCAAGCTTGAGATCCTTTTCCAGTTCTTTCCTAATTCCATTGAATTGTGGTTTGCTTCACTGGTGAGGTTGAGCTCTCGTGCCACCACAAATTTTCAGACACTTCCTACTCCTTGGGTTGCGAAGCCAATGATCTTTTCCTTGCCATAATCACTTGCTTCTTGTCATGGTAGCATTCTCTGTGGTTGGTAGGTGTTAATCAACACTTTGTAACTGCAATAACATCGATTGAAGTACCTTCTAATTGGTGTGTAATCATAACACTTTTTACTATCCAAGACAGTGCCAACTCCTACATATGCAGGGTTGCAAGTGATAATCATCAATAGGTTGGAGTGGTGGCTTTACCAACATTCTCCACCATATCATAGTTGTTGCTACATGCACTCTCAAAAATGCAATCAAATATTCATTGAACCACAAAATGTACTCAACCATGGTTGCTTTCTTTGTTGCCATGGAGTTCAAAGGAACCCCAAAGTCATTTACCTCCATGCACCAATCTTTGTCCCATCTTCCAAAGTGGATTCTTTTGATGCAAGATAAAAAATAACCATTGGAACGTGGCTTCTATTGGCATCAATTTGTTGTCCATTTTGTTGCTTCGTTGTCCTCTTGAGTGGCTATCTCTCCTTGGGTAGTAGATGTAGGCAGCTCTTTGTCACTTCTCCTCCACTCTCCATTCTCTTTTATTAGTTGCACAATACGTGGGGTGAAGCTCTAGATGAAGCCACCAACACTTTTCTTCCCAATGTCCAGTCATCTTGCAATGGTTGCAAAAAATTTTGAACTTAAATGGATTTCTTTGCTTTCCTTCCTTCTCCATTTTCCATTTCATTTTGTCAATGGTTTAAATAAGTCTTCTTGTCATCATTCCTCTGAAAGGAATATGACTCCTTGCACATGGATTTCTTCTCCCAAAAAGAAGCCACATAATGGCCTTTCTTTCCACAAAATGAACATGCTT
>LPNX010833821.1:0-81963 GCA_001517045.1 Pseudotsuga menziesii
TATGCGTTTTGAGGGCTTCTATCTAGCACATGAGTAAAAAATCAGGTTTTCATCGCCAAATTTGGCCAAAAAGTGTTACCCATATTCATGGAATCACCCGTGTAAATTTCAAAGGTGCATAGTATGTATGCCTCAAGCAAACCCAACGAAAAAATGGATATGACTGTCATAGCATGTAATACTATTGAAAATTGCATCTCTTCTTATGTTTCAATATGCATGCTATCTCCAATCTATTTACTTAAAGAGTGATAAAAGGATTCGAAAGTTTTTGCACCAAGTATAAACACAATCCCAATGTCAATATTGTAATTGCAAGGTAGTGATATGTAGTTCAGATTTGGCTTATGGGAAAGTTTCCAATACTAAACCTGCACTTATGAAATTATACTGATAATAGAAGAAATCAATTAATCAATATGTATGCCAAGTATCACTATGGTGTTATATTTTTATCATTAAGCTAGCATTATATTAGGATCTTTTAACTGAGAGAATAATAATCACAACAATCAAACACAAGAGACAATGAACACAGTATTTTTCCTCAGGGAAACCATAAATGGAGAAAACCCTGCAAATTCCTCATAGATAGAATCAACACCAAATAGAAAATCCCAAAACAGTAAGATGATCTCTCGACAGTAGTAACCTTCTTCTTCCTAGCCCCAATGTCTTCTTCTTCCTCAACTATGTGCTACAACTGAGTGTATGATAAATATACATGCTAGATCTCTATTTATACTAATTCTTGACTTGACTAAACCCTACTAGGGCCAGATTCTCTAGGAGAGTCTAATAACCCTAGTGCCCTGGAATTGTGGGGACTTTAACCCTTGAACAATAGGAGGGTTACCCACAATGACTTGACATGACTTGTTTACATTATAGAACTTCCCAATTGGAGCATCGGGGCATGACATGACTCAAATACATTATAGACACTTCCCGTAATAAACATCAGGGTACAAGACATAAGATATATAGGTGAATACATTCCAAAGTTACAAATATATCAACACTCCCTCTTAACTAGGAAGGTATTCTTTTGACACAATTTTTAGCACTGGTGTTCTTCTTTGTATCGATTAGATCATCTCGTCATCTTCATATTCAAGTTGTCTTAATCTTCAAGTCTGATTTGTCTTCAAGTCTTATTCGTCTTCAAGTCTTCTTCGTCTTCAAGTCACCTTCATATTCAATTTGTCTTCATCTTCAAGTCTTCTTTGTCTTCAAGTCTTCTAAGTCATCTTCTTCTTCAAGTCTTCATCACGGGATCTGGATCATCGCGACTACTGGATCATCATGACTATATCATCATCAAATCTAGATCATCACTTGATATGGATCATTGTCAAGTATAGATCATCATAACATCTGGATCATCATCAAGTCTAGATCATCATCAGGTGCTATCCCAGAATGGTGCTATCTCTCGATTCTTCTCATTACAGGAAGTTCTACAGAGCCAGCCCTTTTTCATGCTGGTTGTAGGCCTACCCTTCATGTAGGTCTTCAGTACTTATATCTGAGCCTAGCTTAGAATGGCCCGCCCAGCTCTTACAAATAACCTCATCTTGTCAGAAAGGCACACACAACACTCACATCTGACCTCATCTTTTCAGAAATCCCCAGCACTCACATTTGACCATGTGTAAATACATCGCACCAGAATGGCTCAGCGCTTACATCCGAACTCATCTTGTCATAAAGGCTCTCCACTTACATCTGGCCCCATCTTGTTAGAAAGGCACAACACTCACATCTGACCATGTGTAAACACATCGTGCCAGAATGGCTTAGCACTTACATCCAACCTCATCTTGTCAGAAAGGCTCCGCACTTACATTTGACCATGTGTAAATACATCGCATTGAAAGGGCTCTCAGTCCCATACTGAGGATTCCTTGTAACTGACCAGGTGCCTCCATTCTCCTAGAGAATGGCATCAACCCTTATATTTGATCAAGTGGAAACACATCCCTCAATCACATTAGAATGGCCATGCGCTCACATCTGATCATGTAAGACTACATCCTACAGTCATATCAGAATGGCCCTCAGTCCTAGACTAAGTATTCTTGGTAACTGACCAAGTGCCTCCATTCCAAGAATGGAATTCATCCCTTAAATCTGATCATGTAGAAACCAATCCTACAGTCACATTAGAATGGTTCAACACTCATATCTGACATGGAAGGAACCAAATCCTCTCACCATGACATAATGGCTCAGCTGTTACATCTGACCATGGAAGGAACCTAATCCTCTCACCATGTCAGAATGGCTCTAGGTCTCATCATTTCCCCTTTGAGGGAACCTCGATCTGGAGAACACCAAGCTTCTCCCTGAAGTACTCAAACTTCACTCTAGCCAATGGCTTCATTAACACATCAGCTATCTGTTTTTTCGTCACAACATATTGGAGCTTTACTGCTCCTCTTTGCACCATATTCCTGATATAGTGATACTTGATCTCAATATGCTTCGACATGTCATGGAACACTGGGTTCTCTGACAACTTCACACAACTCTACTTGTCGCAATATATACAAGTAGCATCCAACTGGAGATCAAATAAATCTGACAGTAGCTTTCTCAGCCATACTGCCTCGCAACTAGCTGAACAAGATGTGACATATTCTGCTTCAGCTGTGTTATCTCCCAAATAAAATAAATTTATTTTTGATAGTATGAAGAATTTAAATGATGCAATGAAGGATATGAAGATAACTAACAGTTTTGAAGACCTCTATGTTTGATGCAAATTTCACAAGGTTGTCGATTTGGGTGGCTTGGGTGAGGATCAGAACATCTCATTAGCCACCGAAATATGGAAGATAAATAGTAGGTGGAAGACCCCTTCGGCAGATAGGTGTATTGTTGAAACTGTTTACACCATCGGAATATTTTTCAAACATCAATCAGAAGTTGTGAAGACTTCAGATCGGTGAGCTAGTTCTCAAAGGCGCTGCAACGATGAAGGAAATACAGACTAAGAGTTCCAATGGAGAGAGGTTTTGAGTTTCGATTGTAGACTAAATTTGTTCGGGACTCAAAAAATTTAACAAATCGGCAAGTTAGTTCTCAAAGGCCCCGCAACTACGAAAAATATAATGATTAAAGGTAGCCGATAAATCAAAGTCACTGCCGATCGGAGGGAATGGAAACTTCAACGTCGGAGGTGCTAAAAACTAACCGGTGGAAAAATAGTTCACTGCGGAGCCGCAACTATGGAAGGAAGAAAGACTACGGCTTCCGATTGATGACGAGGATCATTCTAACAGCTCGACAATAGATGAACTCTTCGGCGATCGGAGGAACTAAAGACAACGTAGTGGCGATTTTAAAGCTGAAAATTTCTGCAGTGTCAGCGTCGAAACTTGAAGACACCAGCCATTGGAAAAATATTCTATTAAGAAGATGAAACGACAGAAGGCAGACTTACTATGGGTTCTGTGACCAGAGGAAAACTTCAACGATTGGAGGTTCAAGGAACTAACGATCGGCGAGCTAGTCCTCTAAAGAGCCAAAGCTGTGGAAGACAAACAGACAAGGCCTCCGATAAATTAACATAAACATTTCAATAGCACGACAATAGATGAACACATCGGTGATCGGAGGGTCTAAAGACTAATAATTGGAGATTTTAGAACCAAGCAGCTCCGCGGCGGTCGGAATAACTACAGACTAATCGTCGACACAATATTCCATTAAGGAGCCGCAACTGTGGCAAACATTCAGGCTTGGAGTGCCGATGGGATAGAGGAAACAGATTCTAATCGTCGATGTAGAAACTGTCATGAGCTAAAGGTGGAGAGTGGAAGCATAGAGATTTAGAGTGTTGATGAGCTAAAAGAAAAATCCCCTATCGACGACAGTGGTGGTAAGTCAAGAAACTGCGGAAACGTTGGGACTTGGAGCACCGAAACTGCGGCAATATTCAGATTGGGGTCTCCGATGTGATAAAAGAAAGCTTTTTATCAGCGACCTCTATGGTAAACTGCGGGAAAATAGAGACTTGTAGCGCTGAAACTGCAGCAATGAGATGGAGAAAATCCAGCGGATTAAATGAGGAAAATTGCTTTAGTAAACGCAGAAACACTGGTTGTTGGTGGGAACTTCACAGTAAACCCTCATTAGTGATCATCAGTGACCACTTTAGTCATTTGAAATTCACTCAGTGAACTAGATATTTGCGGTAGATAAACAAACAGTTAGCAAGGGTTTGAAGCCCTAATATGGAAAAACTATTACTTTCAATTATTTTGGTGTAAACAGATCAATTTTTTAGGATCTGTAACTTTTGTAAAAGGCTATAAAGCCCATTATTTCATTAATAAAGGTTCGACTCTGGGAATTTATTAGCCCGTTCCATTATCAAGCGTCTCATCTGGTTTATTCTAAGTATAAGCTTTTTTGTTGTGATTTGTTCAGCCATCTCTTTCTTTACTGTGTTTATTTCCTGAATGTGCATTTAGGTAATTTTTAGATTTATTAAAGGGATGATAGCCGTCATCCTATTGGTTATTTAGTGATATTTGATTTATAAACACCATCCTCAGTAGGATTTAGCCATTTATATGGATGTGTTATGTGTGTAAGTCTGCCAGCATGGTGAGTTCTCCATCCCCGCACCTTTTTGTCAAACTACTGAACAAGTTGTAACTAAAAGCCTTGTGATTGAGTGAGCTTCATTCATGTCTTGAGAGTGAGAGGTTATATAAGTTATCCGGCTTGATCCAATTCAGAAAAAACCCAAAAAAAATAGTTTAAGTTACCAGGCATCCTCGAGCTACAACTTAGAGGAGTTTCCTGGAGTGATAAAAAAGTGGCGCCGTTGCCGGGGATAGGAGATTGAAGCTCAACTTCCCTGGGATACGACATAGATCCATGCTTTAATGATAGACAAGGCTTGGACATTATTATGATTGTAATCATCTATCTGAGGACTCCATTGATATAAGGTGGCTTTAAGAAGACCAAGTACCAGAGAAAACCCAAAGGGGCCACCAGCAACACACTTTTCAGATCTAGAAGAAATCTTGAGGAAAGCTAGGGCTTTGCTAAGACAGACCAGCAGTGCTGCACAAAACACTACATCAGGTATTTCAAGAAATATTTTTTCTGTTATTTCTTCTGCTGAAACTTTTAATTCCCAGGAATTTTGAGATACATCCAAAAAAAAAGAAGGGTTGGGCATCTTCAAGCACTATTGCTTGTGAAGATCTCATCCCTGGCGACTCCATGAAAGACAAATTCAGTGGCGAATCCACAATATCAAGATGTCAAAAGAATTTGCTGCTCTTTTGGCACGGAATGCCTCTTGACTTCTCTTCCGTTCCTGGTTTCCCACATCCAGTGCCTGATATGTCCGAATGGGGAGATTTTTTACCTGTCTTCAAGGAGGAGGAAGAAGACAATCTTGCATAACACCTCCTCAAGTTTCATGAATGCATGGATATCTTATATCAGCAGCATGAATATGTTTGTATGAAGATGTTCATGTATTCATTATATGGTGATGCACGTCAGTGGTATTTTTCTTTACCTCCTTCCAGCATTTCATCATTGAAATATTTTCACCGAGCATTCATTGAGCACTGTAAAAGGTACTATTCAGAGGAGTTTGCATTTGATAATTGTTGTGAATAATATAAGTTTCATTCTCAGGATGAAAGGGTAAATAGAGAAGAATATCTCCCTCAAGAGCTACCTCATCTCTCTTATGATCTTCAGAATGAGGTTTCTGCTGGCCAAACGATCATTGAAATTAGTCAGGCTAGCCCACAGTTTCCAGATTTGCAAATCAAGAAAAGTTACAGTAACCAAGAGGAGCAAGATTTCTAGGGACTATCTAATTTATAGCTAGAACATCAGGAAGATATTCCTTCTCCTTATGAATATGTTGCTTCAAATCATGACAAGGAACTAGGTAATATTTTTCCAGAACTGTTTCAAAATTTTATTGTTGATACTCATATACAAGAACCTTCATCTCTGTCATGGGGATCTTATCTTGATGCTCCTATATTCAACAAATGTAGTGATGAGGAAGAAGAGGTTAACATTTGTGAAGACTTATTGTTTACTCAAAATTCATCTAGTTCTTCTTTTCAGCAGAGAGATGATAAAAAATGTGGGCATGCTGTGATAGATGCTTGTTACAAATCTGCTGCTCAAAAGTCCAATACCGATATTTTTAGTTTTGGTATATCCTATAAATATATTATTGTGGAAGAGAAAATTGTTAGCTGTGATAACCCAGCCTATCATCATGATGAATTCAAATTATGTGAAGGGGAGCAGAAAAATTCAGATCAACTGTTGAGCTTGCATTTTTATCAGACAAAGGAAGAAAGCAACAGATATGAAGAGGAAGATGATGATCTGAAAAGTCCAGAACAGCAGGGCATAACTCATCCTTCCCAGTCATAGGTTGAGCAATCTACAGTTAACGTAGTGATCACTGAAAGCAGCTAGCAACAACATTTCATTAAGTTGGAACAACAACATAAAAATGTATTTCTTGTTAACTTTTATGACCCTGTTCTTGACTATCTGGAACTTATAAGCAGCATATATATCAAAATATTCTTGTCAGATGATAGTTGATCCTGTCACCCTCCGAAAATACATTGTTGCACGCTAGGGTTTCATTTATTTTTTGGGTGAAGATCAAGGATAAGTTCAGCAGATCAGCTTCTGACCTGGCTTCGTTGGAAACATAATGTCACATGATAAGAAGGATCTAGTAATTAGAATTAGGAGTAGGAGTAGATAGGAAAATAAGCTCTTAATATGAGAAACTAGGTAATTTTCAGTTGTTTTCATGAATAAGCAAAGCAGGCTAAAGGTAGGGTGCATCGGATCAGTTATAGAAGACAAATGACTCCATGCTCAATGGAACACTAGAAGATAGCTTTAATTATTCTTTTTCAGGAAAGGAATTTTGGTCTGGGGTTCTTGTGACCGCACAGGGAGGTTCCCATCCCCAAGTAGGAGCCAGATGTTATCTCCCAAATAAAATAAATTTATTTTTGATAGTATGAAGAATTTAAATGATGCAATGAAGGATATGAAGATCACTAACAGTTTTGAAGACCTCTATGTTTGATGCAAATTTCACAAGGTTTTAGCTTTCGGTGGCTTGGGCGAGGATCAGAACATCTCATTAGCCATCAAAATATGGAAGATAAATAGCAGGTGGAATACCCCTTCGGCAGATAGGCGTATTACTGAAACTGTTTACACCATCAAAAAAAATTTCAAACATTAATCGAAAGTTGTGAAGACTTCATATCGGCGAGCTAGTTCTCAAAGGCGCCGCAACGACGGAGGAAATACAGACTAAGAGTTCCGATGGAGAGAGGTTTTGAGTTCCAATCACAGATGAAATCAGTTCGGGACTCAAAAACTTTAAAAAATCGATGATTTAGTTCTCAAAGGTGCCGAAACTATGGAAAATATAATGATTAAAGGCAGCCGATAAATCAAAGTCACCGTCGATCAGAGGGAATGGAAACTTCGGCATCGGAGGTGCTAAAAACTAACCGGCGGAAAAATAGTTCACTGCGGAGCTGCAACTATAGAAGGAACAAATACTACAACTTTTGATCGATGATGAGGATCATTCTGACAGCTCAATAATAGATGAACTCTTCGGTGATCGGAGGAACTAAAGACAACGTAGCGGCGATTTTAAAGCTAAAAATTTCCGCAGTGTCGGCGTCGAAACTTGAAGAGACTAGCCATCGGTGAAATAGTCTACTAAGGAGTTGAAATGGCGGAAGGAAGACTTACTACGGCTTCCGCGACTAGAGGAAAACTTCGGTGATCGGAGGTTCAAGGAACTAACGATTGATGAGCTAGTCCTCTAAAGAGCCGAAACTGTGGAAGACAAACAGACAAGGCCTCCGATAAATTAATAGAAACATTTCGATAGCGTGACAATAGATGAACACATCGGTGATCAGAGGGTCTAAAGACTAATCATCAGATATTTTAGAACCAAGTATCTCTACGGTGGTTGAAAGAACTACAGATTAATCGTCGGCACAATAGTCCATTAAGGAGCCGTAATTGCGGCAAACATTCAGGCTTGGAGTGCCGATGGGCTAGAGGAAACAGATTCCGATCACCGATGTAGAAACTATCACAAGCTAAAGGTGGAGAGTGGAAGCATAAAGACTTAGAGTGTCGATGAGCTAAAAGAAAAATCCCTGATCGACGACAATGGCGGTAAGTCAGGAAACTATGGAAACGTTGGGACTTGGAGTGCTGAAACTGTAGCAATATTCATATTGGGGTTGCCAATGTGATAGAAGAAAGCTTTCGATATGAATCAAGATAACCCTCCAGGTTAATCTTCTGATTTTCCTTGTACTTGAGCCCATAATCAACTGTACCCTTCAGGTACCTCAGAATATGCTTTGCAGCAATCAAGTGAACATGTCTCGGATGTGTCAGGAACTGGCTCAAGGTATTCATAGCAAAGCAAATATCTGGTCTCGTGTTCATCAGGTACATCAAGGACCCAATCATTTGATGATACATCGTAGCATCAACGGATTTTGATGCAGCATCGCTCAATAGCTTCAGGTTCAATGCCATAGGTGTGGTTATGGCCTTGCATTCCATCATCCTGAATCTCTTCAAAATCTGTACTACATACTTCCGTTGTCTAAGGAATATTCCATCTGCATTCTACCACACATCCATGCTTAATAAATAGTGCATGATACCCAATTCTTTCATTTTAAACTCGGCAGCAAGTTTCCTCTTCGTATCAACAATCAACCCATCCCTACCTATTAAAAACACATCATCCACATACAGTAGGAGTATCACTAGATTTCCATATTAAACCTTGTACTAAAGGTTGGAATTTTCTTTACTCTTGGTGAAGCCCAAACTGGATAGGAAACCATCACTTCTATCTTACCATTTCCTGGGTGCCTGTTTCAAACCGTACATGGCTTTCTTCAATTTACACACATGAGACTCCCTGTCATGTGTCTCAAAACCGAGTGGCTGTTCCACATACACTTCCTCTTCTACTACACCATTCAAGAAAGCAGTCTTGACATCCATCTGGTGTATCTTCCATTTCATTACTGCAGTCAGAGAAAGTACTGATCTGATGGAAGTGTATCTAGATATAGGTGCAAAATTTTCTTCATAATCTATTCCTTCTTTCTGAGAGAAACCAAGAGCCACGAATCTTGCTTTATATTTCTTGATGCTGCCATCTGCAGCATGCTTGATCTTATAGATCCATTTGGAAGTTACAATGGACTTCCCTTCTGGTCTTGGGACAAAATCCCAAACATCAATCTTCATGATTGATTGATATTCTTCGATCATAGCCTCCTTCCATTCTTTCCTTTCTGCCACTTCTTCATAGTTTGAAGGTTCTTTTTCAATAATGTCACATAGAAAGGCTACATAACTGGAGCAAGACCTAGTTCTCTTTCTTCCTCTAGGTGTTTCTTCTGAAGCTCCATATATTTCTGCACCTTAGATAATTTCACGTACCCAAGTAGGTTTCCTCTTATGAGGTTTCTTCTTTTGAGATGGATATACAGGTTCTTGAGGTTCTTCAAATTCTCGATCTTCTTCTTGAATTTCTTTGTTCATGGTTGTGTCATGAATTCTGGGTGCTCTTTTTTCTTCAGGTTCTTCAAGCAGTCTCTTCCTGGATTTGATGTAGGTTGAATCTTCGTCAAATGTTACATCTCTACTAATGTCAATCTTCTTGAACCTTGGGAAGTATATTTTGTAAGCCTTCGAGCTTTCAAAGTATCCCACAAATATACCCTTCTTTCCTGAAGGATCTAACTTCATTCTCTTTTCTTTCAGAATGTGTATGTACATAGGACAGCCGAATAAGGCTGAGATGGCTGACTTTTGGTTTCTTACTGGAGAAGACTTCTTCAGGAGTCTTGTTCTCGAGTACTCTATGTGGAGTACAGTTCTGTACATACACTGCTATTCTAGCAGCTTCTGCCCATAGATGCATGGGAATATCTTGTTCATGAAGCATGGCCCTTGCTGCTTCCATGATCATTCTATTCTTTATTTCTGCAATCCCATTATGTTGTGGATTATATAGAGTGGATAACTCCCTCTTAATACTCGAGTCTTTGTATAGCTCTTTGAATTCATTTGATGTGAATTCTGCACCATTATCTGATCAAAAGGTCTTGATCTTCTTTTCAGTGTGGTTCTTGATCAAGGCTTTGAATTCCTTGAATTTGCTAAATTCTTCATCTTTGTTCTTCATAAAGTTTATCCATGTCTTTCTAGAAAAATCATCAATGAAAGAAACATAGTATACATACTCGCTTAGTGAACTGGATGACATTGGATTGCATACATTGGAGAGAATGATTTCCAAGATTTCTTTTTCCTTTCTCTTGCTACTTGGAAATGTCTTCTTTTTGTTTTTCCCTTTCGCACATCTTTTGCATACAACTTCATGTTTTGTTTGCATTTTTTGGAGTCCTTCAACAACTTTTCTTGCAAGTGGTAGTGATCTGTAATGCACACATGCAAGCATTCTATGCCAAAGCTCATTTGGTTCTACCGAGTCATGAACCAAAGCTTGTTCTGGTTGGCCCTTCAATTTGTATAGTCCTCCTTCTTGTTCCCCAATCACTACTACATCATCGAAATACTTTCCCTTTGGTCACGTGAGGACTTGGCCATCTATAAATGAAACTCTCATTCCTTTTTCATCTAATGCAGATATGTAGAGGAGGTTCTTCTTTATTCTAGGTGCAAACAATACATCTTTCATCTTGATAGAATTTCCAGAGTCTAGCTTGTATGAGGATTCACCACTACCATTTATTGGATATTGGTAGTCATCTCTGAGTTTCACCTTGTGAGGTGATTCATGTTCATATAGTTTCACAAAGGATTCCTTGAATCCTGTCATATGTTTGGAAGCACCACTGTCTATAATCCAATCATTGCTGCCATGTGTGATAGTTCCCGTGAGAGCGGATATTAGAACATATTATTCATCACTTGAAGAATCATCACTGACTTGTCTATTTATCTTTGTGGAAGGTTCATCATCCTCTACAGCATGAGCATGATGTCTTCTCTTGTTTCCCTTCTTCTTGTGAGAGCTATTTTTGTTTCTAGGACAATATCTAGAAAAGTGTCCTCTTTCATTACATGTATAGCAAATGAACTTAGACTTATCTCTAGGATTTCTAAAGTTATTCCTTTGATGAGACTACTTACTTCTGTCGTGCCTAGATATGGTTTTCTTGGATTGTACTGTGAGAGCTTGATCTTCACTTCCCATCTTTTCTTCTCGAGCTACTATCCGAGCTTCTTCTTGAGAGCATTCTTCCCATAGTTTGCTAAACTTGACTAACTTCTTTTTGGCATAGATCCCTTGAATGAAAGAGTCCCATGTCTTAGGGAGACCATTCAAGGTGGTCATTACAATCTCTACATTCTCCACTTCTTCATCTACTGCTTCAAGTTGTTCTTTGATCTAGGAGACCCTTTTAAAGTAACACTAGATGGTCTCCGCAATCTAGATCTTCACATTCTTCAACTGGTTCCTCAAGATCATCTTCCGGTTTATGTTCTTTCCTTCAAACAATTTGGTTAGGGCATCAAACATAGATTTAGGCGTCTTTAGGGAGGACACCTATGGTATAATGTGATCCTTGACTGAATCAGCAATAATCCTCTTTGCCATAACCAACTTCTTCTTATGTAAGGCCTTAGCCTCATCTCCCTCTGGAACCTGAATCTCCTCATTGATGTAGGAGTCCAACTCATTCTGTTCCAGGACCAGGGAGATCCTATAATTCTAGGCTCGGAATTTATCAGCTCCCTCAAGCTTTTCATCAAGCTTGGTATGATGAGACATCTTAACTGAGAACATCAAATGGAAATGCAAAATATTTAGATCTTACCAGGTCAAGATGTCAGATCTGGATTTGGAGCTGAATTTCTGCAGTGTTGGTTCAGGAGAAAATTAGGTTTTGGCTTTTCCGGAGTTTTTTCCAACCAAATGCTTTGATCTTGATTTCTAAATTTGATTTTGAGGAGGAGATCAATCCAAGCCTGGGCTCACTGAAAAATTCCTCTTCTATGAAAAGCCCTAATTTCCAGCAGCAGTGTCAGGTCCAAAACTGAAAAACCTCAGAATTGGATTCTGCTTCGATAGAAAGATGAACCCTGTGGAGGAGAGTTAGTCCAACCTTCTTTTGCTGAAAATATATGCAGAGAGATCCCAAAAATAGGAATCCCTAGTTCCTACAGCTGCATAGTGTCTTCTTCTCAGGTTAGCTCTGATACGATGTAATATTTTTATCATTAAGCTAGCATTATATTAGGATGTTTTAACTGAGAGAATAACAAGTACATCAATCAAACACAAGAGACAATGAACACAGTGTTTTTCCTCAGGGAAACCATAAATGGAGAAAACCCCACAACTTCCTCAAAGATAGAATCAACTCCAAATAGAAAAGCCCAAAATAGTAAGATGATCTCCCGACAGTAGTAACGTCTTTCTTCCTAGCCCCAGTGTCTTCTTCTTCTTTAGCTATGCGCCACAACTGAGTGTGAGTGAGTGTGTGATAAATAGAGAGGATAGATCTCTATTTATACTAATTCCTGACTTGACTAAACCCTACTAGGGCTGACTTCTCTAGGAGAGTCTAATAACTCTAGTGCCCCAGAACTACGGGGACTTTAACCCTTGAACAATAGGAGGGTTATCCACAATGACTTGACATGACTTGTTTACATTATAGAACCTCCCGATCGGAACATCAGGGCATTCCATGACTTAAATAAATTATAGAAACTTCCTAGAATAAACATCGGGGTAGAAGACATAAGATATATAGGTGAATACATTCCGAAGTTACAAATACATCAACATGTGGGACAGAGATAATACCCAGGTATGCCGAATGCCAATGAAAATCACAATAAAAATATTCAACTTGAGAATGCAATTTTCAGTATGAGAAATCATTGATATTATATGTTCATAATTTATCAACTCATTTTAGTATCACTGTGACAATTTTTAAAAATCCTATATTCAAAAAGATACTTCATACATTAACGCATGCTTACCTCTATCAAGTGAGTAATACCAAAGACACTCAAGTACTCTAGTTTTGGCATCTTTAGCTGATTTTGATAGGGAGGAAGAAGTTAGTCTAATTTCTGCTCAGCTGCACTTATCAACCTGGAAAAATAAACTATTGTGAATTAGATTTTATGGCTGCATAAACATAATCTTGCAATCATGTATATCATATGAAGCCAAAGAAAATGTATGTCATACGAATCTTCCAATTAGGTGTAAATGTAAACAATGACTTTCACACAGCTGCAATATGCCCCAAGTACTAAACTTAGTGATTCCAAACACAAATATGTTTTCAAATATTGATTTATAGTGCTTGACAAAAGGAAGTAGAATTTACACTGTCAATGATTTCCAGTTTTAAATCAATATCCCAAATAATTCAGATTTGTTGACTATATAGTAGTTATGTTCCAGAATGGTTCCAAAACTCATCAAATTCTTAAAATAACACAATTCTCTTGTAGACATCAAGGAAATAAAACATTCAAGGTGACCAAAACAATTTCCAAAAATGAATTATTAAATCAAGTGTAAATTTCAATGGTGCATAGTATGTATGCCTCAAGCAAACCCAACAACAAAACGGATATGATTGTCATAAGCATATACTGCTGTTGGAAATTGCAGCTCTTCTTATGTTTCAATATGCATGCTATCTCCAATTTATTTACTTCAATAGTGAGGAAAAGGATTCCAAAGTTTTTCCACCAAGTATAAACACAATCCCAATGTCAGTACTGTAATTGCAAGGTAGTGATATAGTAGTTTAGATTTGGTTTATGGGAAAGTTTCCAATACTAAACTTGCACTTATGAAATTATACTGATAATATAAGAAATCAATTAATCAATATGTATGCCAAGTATCACTGTGGGACAGAGATAATACCCAGGTATGCCAAATGCCAATGAAAATCACAATAAAAATCTTCTACTTAATAATGCAATTTTCAGTATGACAGTATGCAAGATAAATACGATGACAAGTGCTATTCAAGATGCCCAGTCAAACAACAAATACATATGTCATTCTTATGGGCATACTTTCAACAAGTTGCAAAGATTAATAACACTAATCTTTACCACTAAATAAGCATCCAAAATAGATCATATGGTAAATCTTTATGATCTTCTTGTGTTTATGTTTCAGGTGTCCAAGAGATGGTTGGCTGAGAAGACAATCACAATAAAGTAGGTGCCTTGTGGTAGGATTGAATTATGGGAAGACAAAACAGAAAAAGTTTAACCAACAATGATCTTTGGGACTATATTAGGGCCTAGGGTTTGCAACGTTTGAGAGTTGATATCTTAGGTGTCAAAGGGATGTTGGTAGGTTGGTGTAGGGTCAAATGAGCTAAGGAAATATGGTGATGGTTTCCTCCTTTATGAATCTACAGTTAAGAGTTTATGGAGGGCCGAGAGGTATGAAGATGGCTGAATAGGGAGCCTAGAGCCCTTGCGTTGAATGTTTATGGCCTTGGGATCATGGAGGAAAGCATCCAATACAAGGTGAGTGTAATGCAGAAGCACTTAGGGGGTGCCCTATATGATTTATAGTCCAATGGATTTGGCAGGCCATTAGGTTCTAGAGGCCAAATCAGTGATGCAAATGGCCTTGCGTTGAGGGATAAGTTGGATAGGGCTGAAGGGGATGGTAGCTAGGCTAGTTTAGGATGATAGGGGTGTAACCTAGGGATTCCTAACAATGTTTTTACAATGTTTTTACATGCCTTTGAAGTCTATGATCATTGTGGTCAAACAAAGAAACAAGTTCATCTTCAAAAGCTAATGGTGTGTTCACCAGATCCTCCATCCTCTCATCAATGGGTGACTAGTACAGCTGGAAGGGTTTGTTTCACAGGGGTGCAATTTATCCTTTTTCATTAAGGAAACAGGGTGGTATACAAGCATTTATATAATCAACAAGTCTTAGAGGCCCAATCAGACCTTCAAAACAAAACATTTCACTCATAGTGGGAGAGTTTATTAGATGCTAGAAGTCTTCTGCAACCATTGGAAGTGTTTCTCTTTGGGAGTGGAATTTCTACTTCAACTAGTTTGTAGTATGAATCATACAATGATTCACCCAGTTTTAACTTTTAGCTAAAAAGAAAGTCCCTAATTATTGAAGACGTGATTTACAAGAAGAAAAAATTGCTACCTAATCTTCATCTCTGATTGCAAGATAGATAATATAAGTTCATACTCATGAAAGTATAGGGTAATTTCTTCTTATCATATTGGATAACCCCTATGATAACACTGTCCAGCATTGAAACAAGGAATAAAATGTATCCATTGCCATAATTTCCTAGCAACAATCATTGATATGAAATTGGTGGAACAGTGGCAGTAACCAAAAACATTAATTAGTGCATGTGTAGAAAATCCATGCCTCACCTTGAGATTGGGGTACTTCAAATAGTATCCAAATATCGTGGTCTAATTACTCATTGAAAATTTTTAATGCAAATGATTTAGAGAAGGCTGCAAAGTATGCATACATTGAATTTTCCAACAGTAAAATTATATATTATGAGTTATCTCGAGAGCCTAGTTATAACATTCCTAGGTTTCTAATACAACAAGCGAGGGATTACTCAAAATCACTTCGTCTAAGAGTAGGAAAATGGTGAAAGCCCATTGCGTGTCCCTAAAGAGCGGGAAACCCCTACTGGTATGAGTTCCATCTCATTCCAATTAAAACTACTAGATTTTTCTAGACCAATTCTCTTATAAATATGTTTTCTTTTCAATTTATTTTACCAAGGTACAAATAAACAAATAACATGAAACAATCCTCTATATCCATATAGATATAATAAGGCATTGGAAACCAATGAGTAATAAAGATTTTTGACTTATCTTTACCTTGTGTTGAAAGAAATTTTCTGCTCTAAATAAGGTACATTACAAACAAATATACAAGAAAAGTACAAACCAAACTACTAATTCAAATAGTCTTACCTTCTCAAGAGGGTATGTCATTTTTACACAAGTAGCAAATTTGTCTGGAGTTCCAGAGAACATCATGGACACTTTACTAGGAGATCTTGTCCATAAAAGAACATTCAATGAATTAGAAATCAGCACTATATCTCCCAACTCTTGAGTTTATCATGACATTCACTCCCTTCCTTTAAAAGATAATATTTTCATAAATATAGGAATGAACCATTTTTTATTGTTCTGGTATAAGTAAAGTTTACATTTCTTATACTGTGTTTTCCTGATTAAAGTTTGGGATATGTCAACTAGAATTTTTTTAAGATTTAATATATGTTAATTTAATCCATAATATTATTTGCTATTTACTGGAAGTGCACTAAAATACTTTGATAGTAAAGTATTGGTAATTATTTCCTCATAAAAGATAGAAAATTATACCATTTTAGGTTGAATACTATCAAGTACTTTGCTTTATTTTTCTGTCAAAATAGAGGGGAAAATAAAAACTTAATGAGAGAACTGAAAAATAATCTACAGTAAATTTATCTTGACATTTATAAATGAAAAGAAACAACATACACATTCTCCATCATAATACCTAGCATTCTCAAGATAGATCTCTTATGGGACAAAAATTTCTTGTTAAAGTTGCCACTCTCTCTAAAAAGCTGGTCAAAGTGAGGCTTGCAATATAGCACTCCCTCCATTGATGAGTAATTACTCAGCTGCAAAAAAGGCCAACTGTCAAAGCAAAGGAACAAGGAAATTTACAACCAAATAACCTCTAAAGTTATAAGTTTTTTGCTCCAAACATCAAGAGGCCAAAGAAAAGGTTCAACTATAGTCCCCTAGTGGTTACTAGGTTATTGAGACAAATTGTTGTTTTAGCCTGTAGACCTTTGGTATGGACATTTGTAGTTACTGGTAAGTTGTATTTTCTATGAAAACAGGCCTAAATATTTACAATTGAAGGTCAATTGAAAATAAAGTACATCTAATATTGTGTGAAATCTGTCTTTGCTATTAGTTGCTTAGTAGTTTCCACAGAAAGGTTATCACAAGATAGTAGTTCTATAGATTTGAGTTGGGATAAATGTGTACATAGTACAGAGCACTATATATTTGTATATTTATCACCGGACCTGTATAAATTACCAATAAATAGATATCAACCCAAGAAGAGAATAGATAGTGTACAGTTGGATGAATATTGAAAACTACGAAATGATCAAGTCAGTTGGCTGAGCCATGTTCTCCTCAAGTCATGTCATGTTCCCAATCCTGAGCCATGTTCTCCTCAAAGATTGCCATTTAAATTTGTTGGTTGGGACGTGGTCCATAGACCTATGGAATATTACCACTACTGATCCAAGTTCAATTAACAGTGCATTCTGTATGGTTCTACCTAAGAATCCAAAGAGCAACATGTCCAAGGATATTGACTCCATTCCAGCTAAAAAGTGGGGATTTTCTGTTAGGAAAAAAATGTTAAGTTCAAATAATGGAAAGTAGAATATCTATCGAAGAATAAGTTCCATTATGTCCAAGGATAGACAAGTGATGTGATCTCTGTTTAAATAAAAGTTTTCTCTCGAGTTATATTTTTTGTTGGAAATTAGGTTAGGTTAAATGCATTGTTAGTTTAGTGTAGTGCCTAAAATTGATGATTTTATGTGTTGTAAAGGTGATTTTAGGTCGTTAGCGTCCTTAATTGTCATCCCTGTGTTTAGTGATTACCCAAATTTGGTGCCCAAATTTAGTGAAGTTGCATATATGGGAGCGCATGAGATAAATCATATCTGAGAAATGAAAATGGAAAATGGGACTGCCTCCAAATGACAGGGTGATCAAGTGGTAGGAATCTAGTTCGATGTTAATCTAGTGCTGTGTTTGGGGGTCAGATGTCACCAGGCCCAACCATTTATACTCATTGTGACACTTCCCTGGAAAAGGATTCCAAGAAATTTCAATCATTCCTAGTGGATTTTGGTAGGGGCTGGATGCCATGCCCCTTTCTGTAGTGATGTGAAATATGATAGTCCCTTTGCTGAGGGTTCTTGGTCCAAATGAGAACTCGTGAAATAGTACCTAGAGATGGATTTTATGTTTATCATGCTCTTTATTATTCTGCATAGTTAAAAATGGCTTCATCATGGGCCAAATGGCTTGTGTTGACTAGCCAAACATAATAATCACAGAGTTATGTTTGAGCCCTGAGCTTTGTCAGCTCAAAATCAAAATCAAGAGTGGAAAGAAGGTTCTGAACTTACCATAATTCAAGTGTGTTAAATTACAAGTTACTTCTATTTTGTAAAAGGTAGAATTTTTGTAGTATTGGTCTGGATTTAAGAATCAATATTAAAAAATTTAATCCATTTAGAGGGTTCTTAGAATGAATGTACAAGCTGCCGAGCTACTAGCAACAAGTCCTCTCATTTGGTCGGTGTTGTCACTAGGCTACGAGTTCCTTTATTTTCCTCTTTTTCTATTTCTAGAAATGAATAAATTTGTCTAAGTCTAATTCTCAATTACTAGCTCTAGCTGCCTGCACCTTTTGCTTGATAAGGTGAACCTTGATCTTCTTTATCTTTCTCGATAACAGCTTCAACCAGACCAGTTGCTTGTAAGTATGGATGATAACACCATCCCTAGGATCAGGGACAGAGTCATCGACTAAAGGGAGAAGGAGCCAAAATGCATATTAGCCGACTTTAGGCATCTTCCCATAACTTCCAACGCTCTGTGCTAGTTCAATTTAGTCTATCATGGATGTGGTTTATCTCACGAAAGGTAACCCCATTGCCCTTAATTACCCCGAGTTTATATCCCTAGCCATGCATGAACAACTAACCAATTTATCGTCCATGAGGATGTTTAGAAGTGATGTTACCACATACGATCTTTTTCCCATTATATTGTTCTAGCATTTGCATCTATTCCCAAATGTGCATAACCATTTCCCACCCAACCTGTGGGTCCCAAAGAAATGGAGGAATGTTCCAGTAATAAAAAGTCCATTTTAGTCCCCTGATAGCATAAAATTGGGGTTTATTGGAGTCTTCAAAATGAGGTTGTAAAAAAGGTGCATTTCACTTTTCCATTGAGAGATAGGTGGGATACCGTCGATTGCTTTTAGGTCTGCTGGTTAGCTTTCCCGGGTTTACACATTTGAGGAACTTTGTTGAGGACTTCTTTGAAGACACCACGTATAAAGGACATGACAAAGGAGAGCCTTACTACAATGCCTATTCCTAAACAATTTAAACCAACTTATATGACCCCAAAGCACATCTCGGATCACTGGTTCTTTATTTATTTAGAGATAGCGTTTGACCTCCATGGCTGTATTCATTATAGGGCATCAGATGATGACAAGGAATCTCCACAGAATCACTTAGATGGGAACAGAACCAGGCCTCGTACCAAATACCTCATCGTATCTATTCTTGTGTGACTGGCAGGAAGCACTAGCAGGAAGGATATTATCTATGGGTTTCCCACAAAGGTATGGATATAAATCCCATAAATTGTAGTCTATGGTACTTGGAACAACTAGGCATTTTACAGACGCACTGCCCTAGTTAATACCTAGTTACAGAGATCACAGACTCTGGGATTGTTCAACTGGTGCAACTGTATGGAATACTTCGACTGGGATGGGTGAATGGCACTCTCCTGAAGTAGGGCAGTAACATTATATAACAATAGAAGGTGTCCAGTAAAGGTCAGTGGGGCTGTAGACAACTTTAAAAATAAGGGTAGTGGACAAAAGCATACAAAAGAATTGATCGAGTTCAAGAAAGGGAGACCGAATCCCTACACTTTAAAAGGACACACTAGAATCATCCACGAATGAAACATTCATCCTAAAATTAGAGCTAGGATTAGGCACATTATAGGATAACTAGCTGACCCCCCTATTTTCTATTTCAAAACATTAGCAAATAGATGGTTAAGGAAAAATCGTAATTGTAATAATAGAGGAATCCCTCTGTGATTTCTGAAGTGTGCAATCAAGATTATAATGCACAACCCCAACTAGTGATTTAGTGAGGTTGACTCAAGTGCCCTCTGAATCGTGCGAGATAGTCGCCTATTACACGGCTCACTAACTTTGCATTGGGTTTGGAGACAACAATCCATTCAGTATTTGGATTTTATTGTTGGTCAAGTTGGGTTTCATTCAGATCCCACCAAGGTTCAGCCTATTACCAACTGGCCTGTTTCTACTATAATAGCAGATTTTAAAAGATTTCTTGGGGGTATAAAATTTGACAGGTAATTCATATTTCATCAACAAGATCTAGAAATGATTGGACAAAATATATATTTATATTTCTATACTGAAGATAAAATTCACAAAACATAAATTTTTAAAAGGTTTTCCAGTTCAATTGTCTCTGTTCAATATGAATTCCCACAAGACGTTCAAAAATACTAATTACAAGGTATCGGGTCAATTAAAAAATCTTAGATGCCTTTCCAAGAACAAAGTATTTCTACTCTTGAATATATGCTATCTTCAGTCTAGTAATAATCATTTGTGCATACTTTTCATATCTAATTTTGTGAGTCATCTTACATCCCCACTGTCAAACACATCCTATTTGCAATTTTTATTTGATATTTTCATACATACCATATTAGACTCTTGTCAGTGACCTTGACATCTCCAAAGCTTTCTCAAGTTTCGTCAATTAGGTTACACCTTGAAACATTATTGAACGCTCAAATAAGATTAAATTAAGAGATAACAAATCTTCAACAAAAGCAAATTGTTTCAATTAAAACACGTCAAAAGATAAATAAGTCCCAAAAAATATAAGAATCTTAAAATGTCTAGCATATGACATTTTATTCTTGGATTTAGATCTTGCTTGTGCACATTTATGAGTGGATCATATAGACAAAATACTTTAAAAATATAAACATAAATACACTTCGTTCAAATGGTGTGACTTGCATGCAGGGGGGGAAACTTTAACAAGAACTTGAAGTGGGTCTACAAAGGAGATGTAGCAAAGACATAGAAAAATGTTCTACTTAATAGTCAGTTTCTCTCAGCAACAAGTCCGCAAGGGAAATGGAGAGTTGAAAAGTCTCAAATCTCTTTTTATTAATGTTAATGTGAAAAGAAGCTCTAGGAGAGTTCTAGACACTTTTGTTTAATTAGTATTTCTTTTACTTGGATAACATTTTAGCATCAACGAGTGTTCTATACACTCCTATAGTCTTCTGGACAATGTACACTGATTGTACTGTATGGTCCCATTGACCTATTCCTTGGTCATTTGTGGACATGAATTAAGTTATCTTATTTAAGATAGAACTGGAACTTAAGCAAATGAATTTTCATATTATCTAGTCCAACCTATAGGATTCATAGTGAACTTAAATTGAATTCAAAGTGCTGAAAGGAAGTATAGAAGATGATATTTTGATTTTTTTAACTGAAATGATAGACAACATAGAAATTTAGAAAGAGAGTTCAAAGCTAGGAAAACTCTGTTTCTACATTGACAATTGAAGTTAGGTCAAAAGCACTTATTTCTTAGTGTTTGATTTCCTAGGGGATGACTAGTTATGCTCATACGGTAAGTATACGTAGTCCATCCAGAGGCTTCACTCCCGCACTTTGTTTCTGTAAGAAATGAAGAGAGATGGTACAAAAGAAGTCTCAAAGTTTGTACCCAAATCCTCACACTCTTTCAATATACTAAGCAGAAACACCTTGAAGAAATTTCATGCAAGGTCCCATAAATATGCCAACTTAGTTAAGTAATTTCACTCTTTGGAACACAATCTTCTCAGCAGAGGAATATTTCCAAACACCCTTGCCTTCTATTGGTTGATTTTCCAAATCTTCCATTAGCCTTTAATCCAACCCTCATATAGCCCACCAAGCTTTTAGACACCATGGCCCCCTAAACATTGAAAATGGGAAATGAAAAGGAACAAATTTAAGGAAACTGTACTCCAATAGTTTTCACCTATTCAGACAAAAACTTCTTTACAGAGTCAAGCAACGATCCTTGTTATGGGTTGAGTTCCTCAATCTCCAACTAAACTTCAAGCCAATCGACTGAGCTGTTAGAGACAATGACCCCCCAAGTAGGGAAAATAGGAAATGGGAGACACCAATTAATGGATTCCTAAGAACAAGAGCATCCACGGCCTCATAAAGATAAGAAACTTGAAGTTATTAGGATATCAAAAGAAACATGGAAAACTCTAAGAAATAATTTTCAAAAGCAGGAAGAAAATTTCCAAGTAAAATCTGTCATCTTTTCACAGCTGGTTTTCCTCTTGACCTCTCATGAAATGTGTTGTTGTTTTGTTTTTTAGGTTTTCAGGCCTATGTTGTTGGGAGCGGGGAGCGAGAGTGAGGAGAGGGAAGTGAGAGTGGAGATAAAAGCGAAATTTTCAAAATCTCCTGTTTTGTAGAGTATATATTTTAATATATTTTGATGGATTTATATCTAAAAAACAAGTAGGATGTTGAATTAGCTATAGAATACATGGATTAAACCATATAACATCAATCATCTAGTAGTTATAACTTATAACATTATCATCAAACGATCAACCATCAAAATTTTTGTAGGAGTTTGGCAAAGAAGGGAGGTACCATAACATTGTAATTAAATGATGAACCCAGTATAGGAGCATTTAGTATAGGAAAGGAAGAGAGTGCCTTGGGAGCATTAAATATAACTTAGTTAAATATATGGACTACTACCAAAAGGAATCTTTGAATATATAACCTAGTTTGTCTCTCCAAATCTTTGTGCCTGCCCTCTAAATCTCATAACATGCATTCCATATTAATTCTACATGGTCTCATGATAATAATTACATATGGGAGCCAAGCAGGTTAGCTTAAATAGTTCAAATAGACAGTTTCAAGATGGATTTCATTGTGAGATCTCCAATTCTAGTCCAGCTAAGTTTTGAGTCCCACTAGATTGCCAGCCACTACTGTAGCTGGTAGTCGACCCACCCTGCATCTATATATTCCAGGAAAGAGGGGGGATCCTGTGAGGTTTCCTTCAAAATAAAAATAGTAATTCAATATGGTATTAGAGCATCCAATGAGCTTAGAAATAACAATGAGATGCAAGTATATCCACAAAATATAACAAGCTTCCATTCCCACAAAGATTACCCAGCAGCTTAAGATATCCATGAGGGAAACAAGAGGTAGGTATCAAACTTATGGCAGCACATTGAATGAACAATCATCTTAACATGACCATTTTAGAAAATAAATACTAAGTTTTCTTCTTAGAGATCTAGGATCAACCCCCTGAGAATAAGCCATTGTGTTAATGCGACCTAGTATACACTATCATGTGATATCTCATTGTTAACTGAGCTTAGACAATGTATCCCAATGGATGATGCCAGTTTCAAAACCTTCGTAATTATAACATAACAAATGCCCCACGGCCATCACATATAAACCAAAAATAAAGCCTACTTTGTTAAGAAATGGCCATTTACCAACCAAGTATATTTGTGGTGGAAGGAAGGAATGTCCAATACCTTGGCATCCTATGTGCCATCCCTTCAAATTTGGGGTCTCTCCAGCTTTATCCTGGAATTTTGGGGATCGTTCCAGTTGTTCCCAACACCTGTCCCCCAGTATCCCTATCCCATATAACCAAGTACAAGGTAAAATTGAAAACTTTCTTCCAAGAGATAAATAAACACAAAGGGTACATTCTACGTCATTCAAATTTCTATTACAAAAAAGCATATTGTAGTATCCACCCAACACAATAACAACACAACAAAATAGTAGCAAAATTCAGCCAAATCAGGCCCTTGCATACATAAATTCAGCCAGGAATTTGATTCGGCAGAATTTCCTTCAAAGTTAGATCCAATTGAAACAAACGCCATAGCGTGCCAAAATAAATTATCACTCCAACTAAAATTTTACATTATCCTTACAAATAGTCAGAGACATTTGCAAATATAAATTGCAATAGATGGACATCTGCTTCTCTTTTCTCCCATCTATCTAATATCCGTTCATCGGTCCCTTTTATTTCCATCCGTCTATGTGAATAACCTCCTGCAATGAAAAATGAGAATGCGAAAATATTGGAGCACAAAATATATTTTATTGATCGTGGCCCACTTAGAGGGGGAAACCTCCTTTGAGCAAGCTCTATACAAAATAACTCTTCAGTGCTTTCATTAGCTTCAACACATACTTATACACTAAGTCTAATCTAAACAACTATTACTCCACATGAATGTGGGATAATGCAACCTATTACTAGATGACTTAACAAATATTACTTAATCCCCATGAATGTGGGATAATACATCATACTAATGGGATGACTTACAAAGCATATGCGTCCCACAAAATATACCAAGAAAATAAAGAGGGGGGTTGAAACGGGTTCTTAACATCCCCTCCCTCTTAAACAAAAGATTTGTCCTCAAATCTTTAGATGTGGAAACTACTACTGAATATGAAGGAGTGGTTCCCATGTAGCATCCTCTGGTTGCATGTTGTGCCACTGAATTAAGACCTCGATGATGGCTCAGGAGTGAAGCTGACGAGTGCACTGATTGAGGATGGCCTCTGGTTCCAAAATGATGCAGCCTTATGTATCCATCTCTGGTAAATTAGTTTGTGCTCTGATGTTGGTGTCAATCACTTTCTTAAGACAAGAGACGTGAAAGACTGGGTGAATGCGAGAAGAAGGAGGAAGTTCCAATTTATAAGCAACAGACCCAATCTTCTGAAGAACTTTATATGGCCCATAGAACTTTGGAGCCAGCTTCTGATGCCCTTTGAGTTTCAGGGAGGATTGCTTGTAAGACTGCAAACAAAGAAAAACCATATCACCGACTTGAAAAGTGTGCTTAGAATGGTGTTGATCGGCTTGCTGCTTCATTCGATTTCTGGCCATGTGAAGATTCTATTGTAGAATGTGAAGAATTTGATCACGGTTGTGCAGAACCATGTCAATTTCCTGAACTAATGAACTATAGAGGGTGTATGGAAGGAGCACTGGGGGTGGCTGCCCATAAATAGCTTCATATGGAGTCATTTTAGATGCATTACGGTAGGAAGTATTGTACCACCATTCAACGAGAGGGAGCGACTTTTCCCACTAATAATGTTATTTAGAGGTGAAGCAACGAAGATAAGCTTCTAAGCATTTGTTGGTGACTTTAGTTTGACCATCTACTTGTGGGTGATATCTTGAACTCATTTTCAGTTTGGTGCCAGTGAGGTGAAAGAGTTCTGTCCAAAAATGACTTGTGAAAGTTGCATCATGGTTTGAGACAATGGAAGAAGGGATGCCATGAAGACGGAATATCTTGTCCATGGAAATTTGTGCAATTGAGGAGGCAGTATATGGATGGCTGAGAGCACAAAAATGACTATATTTGGAGATTCGATCAACCACAACCAATATTACGGTCTTCCCTCTATATTTAGGGAGCCCAACAATGAAATCCATTGAAATATCTGTCCAAATCCTGGTAGGGATGGGCAAGGGTTCGAGCAAGCCGAGGAGGAGTGTAGTTTCACCCTTGTGGCGCTGGCTGGTATCACATTCAGCAACCATCTATTGAATTTATCGTTTCATTCCCTTCCAAAAGAAGTTACGTCATGACCACTCATACATTTTGAGGAACCCAGAGTACCCTGCCACTGGAGAAGCATGGAGTTAATAGAAGACATCCTGGTGAAGATCTGTGCCCTGGGGAAGCACCAAGCGACCCTTATATCTTAGAGAATAACCATCCCAAGAGTAATACAGTACAAGAGAAGGATTACTAGCGAACTGTTGGATGATTTGAGATAAGGAAGAGTCATTGACGTAGCCTTGTTGAATAGATTGTAACCAATTTGGAATAGGCATAGAAATAGCTGAAAGAGAAGCATGGTCATCAAATGTGCAGGAAAGAGCATCCGCCACAAGATTGTCCTTACCCTTCTTGTAAGTGATCTCGTAGTCATAACCCATGAGTTTGATAAACCATTTTTGTTGTGTTGGGGATGAGAGTCATTGTTCCAGGAAATATTTCAGACTCTGGTGATCATTCTTGATGCAGAAATGATTCCCTAAGAGGTATGGACGCCACTTTTGTACAACATGCAAAATAGCCATCATTTCCTTCTCATATGAAGAGGCGGCTAAATTCTTACTAGATAGGGATTTGCTAGTGAATGCGATGGGATGTTTGTCTTGGAGGAGGACAACACCAAGTCTATTGTTGCAAGCATCACTCTCAATAGTGAAGGGCTTGGAAAAATTAGGCATAGTTAGAACAGGTGTGGTACACATAGCTTGTTTTAGTTTCTCAAATGCACACTCAGCAGCAGGTGTCCATGCAAAATAATCCTTTTTCAGTAGAGCTATTAATGGAGCTTCAATATTTCCATAATACTAGACAAAATTGTGATAGTATCCAGTAAGTCCCAAAAACCCACGAAGGCTCTCCAAGGTCCGAGGAGGTGGCCAATTTTTCATGGCATCGATTTTGGCAGGATCGACACGAACCCATTTATGTTGAAACAATATGCCCGAGATACTCTACTTTATTTTGCCAAAAAACACATTTAGATTGTTTGGCACAGAGATGATGATCACAGAAAAGTTGTAGTACAAGATCCAAAAGTTGGAGATGCTTAGCCCAGGTTTTACTATAGATGAGGATATCATCAAAGAAGACCAGAATGAAGTTTCACAAGTAGGGCCAAAATATTTTATTCATGAATGCCTAGAACATGGAAGGGGCATTTGTGAGGCCAAATGGCATGACCAAAACTTCATAATGGCCATCATGTGTGCGAAAAGCTATTTTAGGGATATCATTCGCATGGACCTGAATTTGGTGATACCCAGAACGAAGATCCAACTTGGAGAAAAAACGAGCACTATGGAGCTCATCTAGAATCTCATCAACAACAGGAATGGGAAACTTATCCTTGATTGTGATGTGATTAAGTGCTCGAAAGTCGATGTAAAGGCACCATAACCCATCTGTTTTCCAGACAAGAAGGACTAGTGAAGAGAAGGAACTAGTGCTAGGGCGAATAACACCTTGCTTTAGTAAGTTGCGAACAAGCATCTCAATTTCTGTCTTGTGGAGAAATGGGTAGCGATAGGGCCTAATGTTGGGAGGGACACTTCCAGGAAGGAGCGAAATACGATGGTCCTTGGGTCGGGAAGGTGGCAATCCCACTAGATTAGTAAACACACATGCATATCGATCCAAAATTTGTTCAAGATCTAAGGAAGTAGTTGAGACTGCTGACGGTTGCATCTGAATGAAATGGAGCTGAGCGATGACACAATGTGAACTTTTCTTAAGAATCTTTTCCATGCGATGCGAACTGATGAGGCTGAGAGACCCTGCTTGTAAGCCCCGCAATGTGTGTTTGGTAACATTGATTGAAAACTGCATCCAAAGTTCAGCAAAATCCCATAAAATGGGTCCAAGTGTGCGTAACCATTGAGCACCCAAAACCACATCACATCTACCTAAGGGCAAGGAAAACATGTTAGAGCGCAAGTTATAATCCCCCATAGATATGCGCAAATTACGACACTTGCCTTTGTAAGGTAAGGTGCCACCATTGGCAATCATGAATTCAAAGCTGGAGCAAGGATGGATGAAACAATCAGCCTATTTGGTGATCCTCGGGTCAATGAAGTTGTGAGTGCCACCAGAATCAATGAGTATTGTAAGAGGGAGTTTTTTGAAGAACCCTCTGACCTGCATGGTTTGTGGGGTGGTGACTCTGGCTAAGGCATGGAGAGATATCTTTGGTTGGTCCTCTAGAGGAGGAAGTTGTTGAATGTCACCATCATCATCTGTGGGATCCTGAGCATCATAAAAAATTTCAGGTGCTTGTGGATAATCCACATCCAAGAGATAGAGCTTTTGGTCAACACATCTATGTCCTTGGGTGAATTTCTCGTCACAATTATAACAAATCCCTTTTTCCCAACGTTCCTGCATCTCTGCTTCAGACAAATGCTTGACAAGAGTGGTTCTAGGAGTTGGCAAATTTTGGGTTCTTTGAGGAACCATAGGTGTGCATGGAACAAGAGTGGATTTGGAGCATTGATGAGCCCGGATCTTGTCCTCTACTAGCTTAGCCAACCCGAGGGCTTCCCTCATTTTGTGGGGGAAGAACATTTTAACCTCAGAGTGTATTGCATCCTTTAGACCACTGATGAAACAACTAAGGTAGAATGCATCAAGCAATCCCTTGGTGTGATTGGTGAGTTTCTAAAATTCTGTCTGATACTCCTTCACAGTGCCAGTTTGGAAAAGTTTGGTGAGTGCTCCTGTGAAGTCATCAAAAGCACTAGGACCAAATCGCTGCAAGAGGAGTTGGGAAAAATCTGTCTAGTTTGGCTCGGCATGAACCTTGATGTACCAACGGAACCATTGAAGTGCTTCAAGTTCCAAATGAAAGGATGCAAGGGGGACTTTATTGAAATCAAAAGTGTTATGCAGACTGAAATATTTTTCTGCCCTATAAATCCATCCAATCGGATCATCACCATTGAAGCGAGGAAAATCCATCTTCGGCCCACGGTAGTGGCTAAACAATGAGAACCCAATGTCTACAGAAGACTCGGGCAGGCATCGGTTGTCCATGGGTGAATGCTGATGATTGTGGCTGAGAAATTTTTGATCTAGATCCTCAAATTTGGACCTAATGGCAGCAAGTTCTTCTTCCATTTGTTTATTTGCTCTGGCATGAGTAACAACCATAAGCAATCTTTTTTTTTTTTTTTTTTTCAAAGGTAATGGGTAGAAAAACAAAAATGGAGAGGGTTTTAGAAAAGGATATTTTTTATTTGGAAAAAAATTGGGGTGGTAATTAGGGTTTTACGGGGTTTTGGACACCTTTTTAGGGATAAGAAGTAGAAAATGAGAATTTTAGAGGTGGGATGAAGGAATTGGAAAATTTGTTAGACAGGGACAATGAAGCAGAATTGGAAAAGGAACACCATGGAAAAATTTGAAGGCGATTGGGTGAGAATCATAGAAGTTATGACAAACTTTAAAAATTGACAAATATGGAATTTCGGCCTTGAGGAAGTGAAATTGGGAATAGGGTCCTCAATGAAGGAATATGCAGAATTGTATTATAGGGGTGATAGTTAAATTTCAAGGGAAACAGAGCTAAATCAAGGAAGATATGGCTGAAAAACAGAAATTTATACTCTTGAATAACTGATCTGTGGTCTGTGGTGGTGCTAGAAGCTGTGTTTTATCAACAAGAAATGGAGTAATTGATCTGTGACAATTCTGAAATTCTGCACGTTATGATCTGTGACAATTTTGAAATTCTACACATTATCAACTGTAAATGGACCCCAGGTATATTTGACTTCCTATTGGTTCAAACGTAGTCACTCGGCCACCAAGGTTGTCTCAGGCTTGAGTATTGGGGCAGTACCCCTCACTTCACAGCGCAAGTAAAAATGCTAACCGCTTGGCAAAAAATGACAGCTCTTTGATTTTTCTCATGGATGGGAATCTAGTCAATCTGGTGGGGGTCGTTGCCCTTTTCACTTGGCAGGTCCTCTCAATGGCTAGCTACTTCGAGGTTCCTGTGGTACTCCTCACAATGAGTTTTAGGGCTATGCCCAAGTACTTCCCATAGTTAAGTGGATAGGGTTTAATCCCTGATCCTGATGAATAATATTGCTGCAAGAAGAAGAACAACTATAAGGCTCACAGTGCTAGGAAGCACGACAGAAAAAAAAATTCCCCGAAATTCCACCCAACGAGCCCAAGAAAGTGCTATGATACCAGATGTAAATAACCTCCTGCAATAAACAATGAGAATGCAAAAAACTTGGAGCACAAAAGATATTTTGTTTATCGTGGGCCACTTCGAGGGGGAAACCTCCTTTGAGCAAGCTCAATACAAAATAACTCTTCAGTGCTTTCATTAGCTTCAACACATACTTATATACTAAGTCTAATCTAAACAACCATTACTCCACATGAATGTGGGATAATGCAACCTATTACTAGACGACTTAACAACTATTACTTACTCCCCATGAATGTGGGACAATACATCATACTAATGGGATGACTTACAAAGCATATGCGTCCGACAAAATATACCAACAAAATAAAGAGGGGGGTTTCCATGGGTTATTAATAGTCTAATATCCATATGCACATACTTTTTATTTTAATTTGTATAGTATCCATCCATCTAATATTCATTAAGTGTATAAGCACCTACTATGCCGGTTTTCGGTGCTCTGTGCATTAATATATTAGTTAAATTAATAAAGTACTTTTTAACACTCATTTTGTTTTTGAGAAATGGATAAAGTACTATCCAGTAAGCAAAAGAAACTAGATAATAATCATACATCCTGTGTATAAAGGTTGACTAGATGTTTTACACAAAAAATAATCACTTACTAACACACAGTTGGGGAACCTGCTTCTGCTATTTTCCAAGTTCCCAAAGCTTTGGAACTTGTAGGAAACATTCCAAAGGAATGGGCAGCACTTCATAAATTTTTTGGAGCTTTGCAAGAGCATGCCTCTCCCAATATCAATGTCATAACGTTATGTGGGTTCTTGGCTGTTTGGAGCGCAAATTACCCATGTTTTTGTGCATTTTTATACAACATCAACCTAATTGGACCACAAACTACCAACTAAGATGGATGTACCCTTACAAATATGTGTATTTCCTTGGGTTCCACTCATAGAGTCCTAATTTATTTTTAGGTTTAATGGTTGTTGTTTTATTTTCCAGAGTTTTATGAAGTCTTTCAGTTTAATGTCTATCATGTCCTAAGTCTAATGAATACCTTTGTTATTCATCTTTTATTTTTTATTTCTTGTCAATCTGGATCAACGAGTCCAGGGTGGTTTTGAGATTTGTCCAAGTACTAAGTAAAATTAGGCCATTCAATGTTGATCTGGTCAATTTTCAAACCTTTTTATAATTATTAATAAATAATATTGACAGTGACTACAAGTACAGGAAAATTCTAAAAAAGGAAGTTATAGTTTTTGGTTGAATTCTAGTTATAATATTAAAATTTGATAGCATACATACATTTATGTGCTAATAATTAATAATAGTTTCATGCATATTGATCTTAGGCCTTTATTAATATTATAAGTTATTAATGGTCACACATGTTTTAAAGGGTATTAGATAGCTCCTAATAGAGACAGTTTCCTCAATTTTCACTATTTTTTGTTTTTATAATATTTATTTTTTATTTTTTATATAGATTAGAGATGCTGCCAATGGTCCGTTGGACCTCAACTTGAGTGCATTAAAAGTTTGTTTTTAAAAGAATGCGTGCAATAGGTAATTAATGGAACAACACTAACATAACTTAGATACTCAGAACAGAACAGAAATGAACAGCAACACTGGTAAGCAGATGAAGAAGAAAACATAGAATCAGAGAGTCACAAACAGAAGTTGATAATAGAGTTCACCCCCTCCACTGGGATACGTCTTCGGGCCCCTCTCCAATGGGTACCGATCCAATTAATCTCTTTGAAATGGTACAAAAATGGTTCTGGAATCAACTTCAGCAACTATAAATAGAATGTTGTACAAAGTCTTGAAGACCTCTCTTTTGGAAATTACAATTAGCATTCAAAGACAAAGAAAGCTAAACTATAACAGAGAATGTCGACTTCTACAGTAACAACGTCTGGACGGGTCGTAGCAAAATTTCTCTAAGCTTCTCATAACAGAGAAACGATGCTCTATGCTCTCAAACAATCTGCCTTTCTCCGCTCTATCTGTGTGTCCCCTTCTACTGTGGCCAGCATCCTCTATTTAAGCATTTTGCCAGAGAATGAGTAATCAGACCACATCTGTTATCTTCTTTATGATCGTTACAACCATATGTTAAACTGAATCATGCCATCCCACCAAGTCACGGCCCAAGCGTTATGTTACCACGACGTTCCAAATCCCCGAAACGTTGCAACCACTCCAAGAACATGTGCCGACTCACAACATGTTGCAATGAATTGCAACTGGAATATGCCATGTAACGTAACCGTTTGATGCCACCATCAACTTCGCAGCATATAAATGTCCCATCATATAAGGACTTCATCATATACCCGATCCGATGTCGCATCATACAAAGTCGCGGCATATAAGGACTTAGCCATATACCCGATCTGCTGTCACAGCATATAAATGTCACGGCATATAAGGAATTCACCATATACCCGATCCGCTATCGCAGCATACAAAAGTCGCGGCATATAAGGACTTCCATGAACCATTCGATGTTCAACTTGACGATGTGCGAACTGCGCGGCATGCGATAAGCTGCGCACGATGGGGTAACTGTGCGACATGCGATAAACTATGCTGCACAGTCCCTGTGATAAATGCGCACCATACTATAACTACACGGCTGTGCATATAATGTTTAGCATATGACTTAAAACCATATATTAATAAAACTTGTGCCATATTGGATCAGTATAATTTTTTGAAGATGAATAATCCACCGGATCATTCCTCCCCATTGGAGAGCTTTTGGACCACCAAAAGATTGAATCATTCGGCAAGTAAGTGAGGGTACAACTCCCTCACTTTTCCAATCTCCATCCATCTTGCTTTGCTAGGATGCATGCCTTTAAGCCCCACTCAAAGGTACTCAGCATTCCCCCTTCGTGAAGTCCTTACATTTCTGTCAAGAATAACATCATCCTACAACTCTTTCATGTATTCAGGTGCCAAATCATCAACTGAAGGAATCTGTATGTTAGTTTCCTCATCCATGATCATAGGAGGCTCATACAATTTAATATTCTCTACATTGATAACTGAATAAATTTGCATGTATGGAGGTAAATTCAAGCGAAAAGCATTAGTACAGATCTTTTCCAAGATCTCAAAAGGACCATATCTGATAGGCTTAAGATTTTTACCTTCACCTCTCATTCTTTCTTTGGTGATATGTAACCAAACTCTTTCACCAACCTGAAATTGATGATCAACTCGATGCTTGTCATGCCTGGCTTTGTACTTCGCCTGGCTCTTCTCCAACTGTTCTTAGACTTCCTGCTGCACTGCTTGGATTCTCTGAATGAACTTTAAATATTTATCTGCATCATGATGTCCATCCACTGCATCTTTTCCAAAAGAGAAGTCCAACGGTGTCTTTGGCAGATACCCAAAATAAGCTTCAAAAGGATATCTTTTCGTGGAAGAATGAATTGCATGATTGTAAGCATGCTGTATATACTGCAACTGCTCATCCCAAAATTTCGGATGTTTACTACAATATCCTCTGAGCAGTTGAACCACTGTTCTGTTTACTACCTCTGTTTTCCCATCGGTTTGTGGATGAAAAGTTGTACTTTTCTTAAGTTTAGTATCCATAAGCTCCCATAGAGTCGACCAGAATTCCCCCAAGAATCGGGAATCCCGATCAGATATAATAGACATGGGTAGCCCAAAATGTACCCAAACATTCTGAAAGAATAGATGAGCGGTTTGTTTAGCAGTGATCTATTTGTTACATGGCATTAAGATACACATTTTGCTGAATCTATCCACAACAACATACAGGTAAACATGCCCTTTTCTAGACATAGGTAGCCCCCCTAAAAAGTCCATAGAAATGCTTTCCCAAGGACGAGAAGAAACTGGAAGAGGTGTGTACAAACCCAATTTCCTATTACTAGGCTTACTTGTTGCACACATAACACAACCTCGTATATATTTAGCTACAGTTTCTTGCATCTGAGGCCAATAACAATGATTCTACAATAATGACAGTGTTTTACTTACACCAAAATGTCCTGCAATCAATGAACTATGTGCTTCTCGAATCACATGTACTCTCTGTTTCTCTGGAATACAAAGTTTACCAAGATGATACAAGAGTTGATTATGCACATAATAGTTCTCTTCCTGTTTACCATGTATTAGTGATGCATATACTTTCCTAAAATCTTTATCTTCTGCATACTGTTCAATATAACTTTCATGTGTTAATGAACTGTTTTGAAGAATGATTGAAGCATTTGTAGGCGGCCTTGATAACATGTCTGCTACCTTATTATGAATTCCCTTCTTGTACTTAATTATGAGATGAAACTATTGTAATAACCCCATCCATCTTAAATGCCTACTTTGTTGTATTTTAGTTTGAGATTGTAAATATTGAAGTGGCTGATGATCAGTATGTATGACTGTTTCTTTTCCCATGATATAATGTTTCCACTTCTTCACACTCTGTACTAAAGCATACAACTCTTTTATAGGTCGGATAGTTACTTACCGCAGTAGAGAACATTTCTGAATGGTAACAGACTGGCTTCCTCCCTTGCATCAAAACGGCTCCCATGGCAAACCCGCTGGCATCGGTTTCGATCTCAAACGGCTGCTACAAATATGGCAATGTCAGAATTGGTGCTGTGCTAATCTTTTCCTTCAAAGCGTTGAAGGCTCTCTGGTGCTTGCCTCCCCACTGGAAAATTTCTTTAACACTTGTCAATGCATGTAAAGGCGCAGCAATGGAAGAAAACCCCAAAATGAATTTTCTCCAATACTGAACCGCACCCAAAAAACTTTTGATTTCAGTCACGGTGTTAGGCTGTGGCCAGTTTACAATGACAGCAACCTTGGCTGGGTCCACTCGCATGTGGCCTCCACCAATAATATGGCCCAGATATACTAAATAAGTTTTAGCAAATTCACATTTGGAAATCTTTACATAAAGCTTCTCCTTCTTCAGTACATCTAAAACTTTGTTCACATGTACAATATGCTCTTCCCATGTTTTTCTAAACACAAGGATATCATCCAGATACACAATTACAAAATCATCAATGAATGAACGAAAGACATCATTCATGACCCACATGAAAGTAGTAGGTGCGTTACAGAGCTCGAAAGGCATCACAAGCCATTCATACAAACCTTGTTAAAAGCTGTTTTCCAAGCATCATTTTCAGCAACATGGATTTGATGATACCCACTACGCAGATCTAATTTTGTAAAGTAAGTTGCATGTTTCAACTGATCAAGCAAATCATCAATGCGAGGAAGAGGATACCTATTTTTAATGGTGATTTTGTTAAGGGCCCTATAGTTGATACACGTCCTCCAAGACCCATCCTTCTTTGGAACCAAGACTATAAGAGAGTCACAAGCAGAAGTGCTTGGCCGGATGAACCCCTTCTCAATCAGCTCCTGAACCTGCTTCTTGATTTCCTCATTCTGCATCACAGACATCCAGCACATAGCTATGTTTGGGAGTGGCACATCCTGCTGCAAATGTATCTCATGCTGAATCTCCCTCTCTAGTGGTAACCCCTTTGGATCTTGAAACAAATCATCATACTCAGAAATGATTTCAATCAGTTCAGATTTACACTTAGGGTCACACCCTTCAAAAGATTTAGAGATCTCATCATCTTTCACCTTAACCATCATTAACACAAAATTCTTACTAGCATTTACCAACCTCTTCATTTGTCCTGCAGAGACTATTGCTAGATTGGTTTTTATCTTATGTGCTTGTACAATATATTCTACATCATCTTTAAAAAGATTATACTTATTCTGCTCTCTATAAAAGACTGCTTTTCGATCATACAAATATGGACTCCCAAGCACAATTCCACAAATGTCAAGTGGTACTACATCTAGTTCTACCTCATCTATGAACCTTTCAGTAATTGCAAACTTCAATATACATTTTTTTGTAACTTGCAGTCATGTATCATTAGTAACACAACATAGAGGATAGGTTTTTTCACGAGGCATAGTAACTAAATGCAATTTCTTAACCACTTCTTCTGATATCAGATTTACTTGTGAACCACTATCAAACAATGTATCAATCTTTGTGTGATTTGCAATGACACGAACATGAAATAGTGCACTTCTATTTTTATAATTTTGCTTAGAAGTAGATGGCAGATTTGTACTTGCACTAGAACTTGGTTTTTCATCAATGGGAAGTGAGATACTTTTATTCTTACCCTGGATTCTGACAGGTGTAACCTTTGTTTCATCACCTGAGTCGGATCCTAAGTCTTGAATAACTGCTGCAGTAGCTTTTGCTTTGCCTTTATCTTTGTTTCCTCTGTACTTCTTTGGCCTTAACTTTGGATGAAGTTTCCAACACTTAGAGACATCATGTCCCTTCTGACAATGCGAACATGTAGGCTTGTCACCCTCTTTCTTAACGGTAGCCGTCTTCTTTTTCCCTTTCGATTTGCTGTCAAATTTACAGGTTTTCTTCACAAAAGTATCATTAGCATGCTTCCCCCTAGCTTCTAAATATGTAGCTTGAACACATACATCATCCAAGGTACTAGGGTTAAACATCAACAAAGTATGTCGCAAATAAGAATGCATACCACCAATGTACTTAATAAGAGTTTCCTAGGTATCTAGTGCAACATTCAATGCAATAGCCCTCTTTCTAAATTCATGAGTATATTCTTGAATGCTTTGTCCTTTAGCTTGTCTAAAAGTTTGCCAGCTCATTATTAATTGCTGCATATGACCTAAAGGATAAAATTGCTTTCTTAATACTTCAATGAATTCATTCCAAACTGAAATAATTTTACCATTATTTCGAAGATCTTGCTGAATCTTGCTCTCCCACCAAGTAAGACCCATTCCACTCATTCTCAAAGTGTCCAATTGAATCCTCGAAGGGTCATCAGTAATGCCCTGCACCCTGCAATATACTTCAAGCTGCTTGATCCAATTGTCTAATTTTTCAGCATCTAAATCTCCATTATAAATTGGCAATTCAAATTTTACATCCAATTTGAAATAAGACATATTAGGACTTGGATTATTTGAATGAGAAGTAGAAGAAGAGAAAGTTTGATTAGTTTCAGGAGGATCATTATCACCTCCTTCTCCTTTACCCTTTTCTTCCTGCTTCACTTCTGCATCTTTGGATGAAGATCCTTCTTCTTTCTTCTTCCTTCCTGCTCGCTCATCGAGTAGCATTTCCATCATGGCTTTCATGCTCATAAAAGCCTCCAGAAACTTAGTTTCTGAAATAATAGGTTTTTCCCATTCTGTATGTCCTTCTTCCTCCCCTCATGGAGAAGACATGGTTCTTGAGAATGTTCTCCTGGAGCCAATCTCAGGGTCTCCTTTGATTAATTCTCCTTCAACATGCTTTAACCTGAACCTAGTAAGCATTCATAAACTTGCACAAATAGTCAACCAACTCTGATACCATAACATGGTCTGTCGGACCTCAACTTGAGTGCATTAAAAGTTTGTTTTTAAAAGAATGCGTGCAACAGGTTAATTAATGGAATAGCAGTAGCAGAACTTAGATGCTTAAGAACAGAACAGAAATGAACAACAACACTGGTAAGCAGATGAAGAAGAAAACACAGAATCAGAGAGTCACAAACAAAAGTTGATAACGGAGTTCACCCCCTCCACTGGGCTACGTCTCCGGGCCCCTCTCCAATGGGTACCGATCCAATTAATCTCTTTGAAATGGTACAAAAATGGTTTTGGAATCAACTTCAGCAACTATAAATAGAATGCTGTACAAAGTCTTGAAGACCTCTCTTCTGGAAATTACAATTAGCATTCAAAGACAAAGAAAGCTAAACTATAACAGAGAATGTCGACTTCTACAGTAACAACATCTGGACACGTCGTAGAAAAAGCTCTCTAAGCTTCTCATAACAGAGAAATGATGCTCTGCGCTCTCAAACAATCTTCCTTTCTCCACTCTGTCTATGTGTCCCCTTCTACTGTGGCCAGCATCCTCTATTTAAGCATTTTGCCAGAGAATAAGTAATCAGACCACAGCTGTTATCTTCTTTATGATCATTAAAACCATATGTTAAACCGAATCATGCCATGCCGCCAAGTCACGGCCCAAGCGTTATGTTACGACGACGTTCCAGATCCCCGAAACGTTGCAACCACTCCACGCACATGTGCCTACTCACAACACGTTGCAATGAATTGCAATTGGACTATGCCACGTAACATAACCGTTTGATGCCACCATCAAATTCACAGCATATAAATATCACGGCATATAAGGACTTCTCCATATACCCAATCTGCTGTCGCAGCATACAAAATTCGCGGCATATAAGGACTTAGCCATATACCTGATCCGTTGTCGCAGCATATAAATGTCATGGCATATAAGTACTTTTCCATATACCCGATCCACTGTCGCAGCATACAAAAGTCACGGCATATAAGGACTTCCACGAACCATTCGATGTTCAACTTGACGGTGCGCGAACTGCATGGCCCATGCCACAACTGTGTGGCATGCAATAAGCTGCGCACCATGGGGTAACTGTGCGACATGCGATAAACTGTACTGCGCAGTCCCTGTGATAACTGTGCACCATACTATAACTGCGCGGCTGTGCATATAATGTTTAGCATATGAGTTAAAACCATAGATTAATAAACCTTGTACCATATTGGATCAGTATAATTTTTTGAAGATGAATAATCCACCAGATCATCCAACCTGCTGTTTCCTGCAAATTTGAGTAAATTTTAATACTCATTCTGGACACACATACCCATGTTTTGGACATTCCAATGTTTTGTAAACTTTTGCAATTCTGTTTTTGGTTCTTTATAAATAGAACTGCAATGAAACTAGCAAATCCAATCAATACATAATATACAATCAATTAGCAAGGAAGACTATAATAGTATTAGAAATATTTCCTTCGAGTATGGGAATTTTATACTCTCAAGTTTCAACCTCTCTCTATCACAAGGTTGGCCGATAAAATTGTTATCACGAATTTGGTAAACATTTTGATGAGGCCAGTTCAGCTACAAATTCTAGCCTACCAAGAAAAATGGAAAACAACAATATGTAGAACTCACCCAATAATCTAGGCGCTTTACTGATGCCGCACAATCACATTAGATACCCCAAACTCAATTAGGCCTTTTCAATAGAAGGCTTTAAAAAATTTGAGCCTGGCAAGTGATGGGGAGTCATGAGTTGCAAAAAATACCACACCGTTAGTTGACACAATAAGAACATTTATCAAATCTTAGTTTTCAACGTTATTCCAAACATCAAACAATGGATACTTGATTATTTTCCCACCATTATGGACCACCTAGCCTAATAACCACAAAACCAACCCAATTCAGTAATGCACACCTAAAGAATGATAAAAGGTGAATAATTAGAAATGTGGCAATGCCACTTCAAAGGGGAAACCTACTTTACATGTTATGTTGACAAATAATTATCGATGAACCTTAAAACTAGATCTCCTTGGTATATATAGGAGACAAAGGGAACAATTACAAATAATGAGGACCAATAATCACAACAATAATACAGCAATGGCAATGTAATGGCTCAAGACCTTGGGTCTTTACATGCCTTATCCTTTCAAATAAGTATTTCCCTCAACACTTATTTGGATACAAATACTTTTGTATGAACAAATCATCCTTCGAAGTTGGATGTTTTGTTGAGAAGTTCTTCCAATTGATGGGGAATTCCATAATTACTCTTACCATGTTCTCCCACTTGGTTTTTTCACTTTTGTTGCTCCTATAGAAAAAATATTATCTCTCCCCATGATAATAGTCTTTGTTCAAGAACTTATCTTCAAATGGTGCCAAAATTGATACCTAAAATGAACTTCTAATAAAATATTATCATAATTTTAAGTTGTCAAACCTTGTAAATCTCTGATTTGGTTCCTACTCTCTAGTTGACATTGCACCTATTACAACTTCACCAATTCTAATATTCTATTGTTGAAATATTTATGATGATGTAACCTTAGATGTCCATGTCATGCTCTAACTGTTGATTTTTCCAAAGCAACATCGAGAGCCATTCTTTGGGAGAATGGAGGCACCTGGTCAGTTACCAGGAAAGTAACCCAGTATGGGATTGGGACCTCAACCTAGGTTTGAGGACCATTCTCTAAGAGAATGGAGGAACCTGGTTATTTAACAAGAAATCAACCCAGTCTGGGACTAGGACCTCAACCTAGGGATGAAGGCCATTCTCTCGGTGAATGGAGGCACCTGGTCAGTTACCAGGAAATTGACCCAGTATGGGACTGGGACCTCAGACTAGGGCTGAGTGCCATTATCTAGAAGAATGGAGGCACTTGATCAGTTACTAAGTAATCAACATTGAGTCACCTGATGCAGCTTGGGGCTGAAGCACCAGGTCAGTTACCAGGTCATCACCATAATCCCTAGACTGAGTCTAGGAAAGTGATGCACTCCTCTCCTTGATCTATGGGATATGAGATGTTCTCAAGAGACTAGCCACCCCTTGTTGAAATACCTAGCACATGATCCTGATAGAAATGAGGAGAACAAGAGAAGCAAATAATAATCCTCCTCATTTATGATGATGCACTTCAAGTGGACATGCATGGACCATGAATACTATGAAGAACATGTCAGATGACTTGTTGTTGTCATAGAATCACTTGAAGGACTAAGAAACCCAAGCACACCTTGTACTGGTCCAAGTACCCACCAAATGAAGAACCAAAGTACCTCAAAGATAAATAACAAAAGATTAAAAGGTCATTGGACCACAAAAAATTAAATATCAATGGTCAAAAGATTAAAAGAATGAAATCCCCAAAGGTGGCCTTGTAATTGTCTGGAATCATTTTCCATTTTGATGAAATATAAATAAATATGTCTCCTTAATTTCCAATCATCAATCAATATCATCATTACTACTCTTAAGAGACAAGTCATGGGTTTCTCTGCTAAGTTCTTTACTGGCTTTAATTCTTGAATAAAATCGCAGCCTTTGAGGGATAGGTATCTGCTCCCTCCATATCATGGAAGCACTTCCATTTCCTTTCCATTGCTACAGATCCATCCCACGTTACCCTAACCTAGTTAGGGTATTTTACAGTGCACCCGAGCCCTGCTAGGGCTAAATTTCTATGCACCCAAGCCTTGTCTGGAGTCTCTATAGCCCATGGGTGACCTGCTAATGTCATTCTCTATGCATTCGATCCTTGCTAGGTCTATTCTCCATTCACTGGATCCCATCTAGGGCACACACAGGAACACAGAAGCTTAGTTTGGGTTTTGTATAGGTCATGACAGCCCAGCTAGGGAACTAACAGGACACAACTGTCATCAACAAGGTTTGTACCAGCAACCGAGGGCACATAGACAGTCCGGAATTGGTTAAAGGATGCTCTAAGCATCCAACAGTATTACATTTGATGATTTAACAGTTTGGTGGCAGCAGGATTGTACAGTCTTTGCTAGGATTCTTTTGTTCTGTATGATGAATCCAAACTTGTTGTAAAGGATTACGTTCTATCTTCTCATGTTTGGGTTTTGTACAGGTGACGACAGCCCAGCTATGGAACTAACAGGACACAACAGTCATCAACGAGGACTGTACTAGCATCCTAAGGCACACAGACAGTCCGGAATTGGTAAAAGGATGCTCCAGGCATCCAACAGTAGTACATTTGATGATTGAACAGTTTAGTGGCAGAAGACTTGTACAGTCTTTGCCAGGGTTCTTTTGGTCTGTATGACGAATCCAAACTTGTTGTAAAGGATTACATTATATTTTCTCATGTACAAAGTCAGTCATCTCATTTAGAGGATGAATTATTAATTTCTTTGGGGGTTTTGTCCTTAAAAGGTTTCCCCGTAAAAAAATCTTGTGTTCAATTTTGTGGATGATTGGTTTACTATTGTTTTAATGCTGCTATTAAATATCAGTACTATTTTTATTACAGTCTGCAAATTTTACAAAATATGTCACTGCTATTAAATTTTATATACGTGTTAAAATTTAACACCAACTAATCCCCTACAATTTGGAAATTCCTAGAGAAAATTAACTCGAAGCCACCAAAACCTAATTTTTTTTCCCTATTTCAAAAGAGAACTTGTACAATTTGTCACTCTATACCTATGGTACTTCAAGATGTATTTTTTTATTATCTCTAAAATCCTGATCAATCACTCTTTCTAGAGATGCTAGTCTTACTTCAAATGGACCTCCTAGTATCTAGATATGAGAACAATATCAACAAGTTTTTGTATTAATCCATTGTACAGTTCAACTGAAACTTTTATTAATACAAACTTCTAACCATTTCTGTTACAAAAAAAAAATAGGGACACTTAGTCAACAATATATACATGGTGCTTGCACAATTGTTTTCAAAATTTTGCAAAGTAAAAAAAACTAGTGTGGAAAAAGTGCTTAGATCTCTCCCAATGCTACACACATCTAGAATAGGTGATTCAAAGATACATAAAGTACTCCTCTCACCATGTACTAAGGCATTGCATCACTCAATTAATAAACAACAATTCTCTAAATCAGTGGTGTACTATAAGTCTACATGTTTGTGTGTAAATATGATACCCACTAGTGTCAAGGCATCTTAATTAAAAAACTACGGTTCAAAAAATGTAGCATAAGCATGCAAGAACCCTATTAATACTTGGGAATGAAAAATATACTTAACGAGGCACAATACTAGTCTAGATAGCAAATTGATGAGAATGGATGCCTGCCTAACCTTCCCCTCCCAACAGGTCAATAAAATTCCATGATACTTATGTGGAGTTACCAACCCAAACCTCAGGACAGTTACCAACAAACCAACAAAAATATCAGCTATAGCCATAGGGAATCTCAAAGCTGGTTTCTCTCTGTGCAGTTTACCACTCTCCAGATTTTCGCAAGCAGCCAGTCCTCTTCCATTAAGAGTTTCTTCCACCCAAACTTGGATTTTAGAAGTAATGGACGTCCTTGATCTTGACTTGGCCCCAAGGTTACAAATCCGGACCCCTCCAACTCAAAGTACTCTCTAGAAAATAATCTCCCACAGTGCATCAACCCCATCACAGTGATTGATAACTCTAACAAGGAGCCTTCTTCCCTCACCACCCATCAGGCCGCAACATATAATTCCAACACAAATTGACATCCTTCCTATTTTTCATGGTTATGTTTATTTTTCAATTGCAATTGCAATTATATTGTCCTCCTTCCTTTCTTTTAGATTTAGTTTCTAACTTTGGGGTTAGCTATCTTCCTACTTTTAATATAGTAGAATTAGACACTACTTTTGCACTCCCACTGCGTATTGAAATTTGATCCTGGATGTACTTTCAAGTCCCATTGACCTACTTAGTGTGGTAACTTGGAAATTAGTAAAATTATCTTATCTTATCTAAACATTGTGATATGTAGATATGGATGTCGGTAAATATATAGATACAGACAAGGATTCTTAAATTTGTTAAAAAGGTGATGTATCCAAACTATTATTTCTAAAGATACAGGAAATATCATTGCTTCTAGATATGAAATAATGTACCTCATATGTGCAATAAAAATAAGATATTTTCTCATCAATCAAAAAATAAGGACACTTAGTCTACAATATATGTATGGTGCTTGCACAATTGTTTTCACAATTTTCCTATTAGATTTTTAACATTAAGCTAGCATTATATTAGGATCTTTAACTGAGAGAATAACAAGCACAAAAATCAGACACAAGAGACAATGAACATAGTGTTTTTCCTCAGGGAAACCATAAATGGAGAAAACCCCACAACTTCCTCAGAGATAGAATCAGCACCAAAAGTAAAACCCCAAAACAGTAAGATGATCTCTCAACAGCAGTAGCCTCTTTCTTCCTAGCCCTAGTAGCTTCTTCTTCCTCAACTATGCGGTACAACTAAGTAAGAGTGAGTGTGTGATAAATAGAGAGACTCACTCTTTATTTATACTAATTCCCGACTTGACAATAACCTACTAGGGCCGACTTCTCTAGGAGAGTCTAATAACCCTAGTGCCTTGGAGCTGCGGGGACTTTAACCCTTGATCAATAGGAGGGTTACCCACAATGACTTGCCATGAATTGTTTACATTATAGAACCTCCCGATAGGAACATCGGGGCATGACATGACTCAAGTAAATTACAGACACATCCCAGAATAAACATCAAGGTAGAATACATAAGATATGCAGATGAATACATTCCGAAGTTACAAATACATTAACACTCCCTCTTCACTAGAAAGGTATTCTCTTGACACAATTTATCAACACAATTATTCTTCTCTGTATCATTTCGATCATCCTCGAGTCCTCGTCATCTTCAAGTCATCTTCATCTTCAAGTCATCTTCATCTTCAAGTTATATTCATCTTCAAGTCATCTGTAATGTCCCAAGTCTGGTGTACAGACCTGAACAATCTCCAATTCTGTTAATTATATTAAAATTTCTGAACTTGAATTAATTTACATAATGACTTCTCTGACTGGGCAAATAAGGGGTTTATTCTGGGAAATTTTGCAGACAAAAGGAGTGAGCAGCGGGAAGCAACCAAATACAATAAGAAATTGAATTTCCTCTCCCATAACACATTTATATCTGGTTCCATTTAGGTTTCAGAGTCCGCACTGCGGAAACTTACTACCACGCTTCTGGGCAGCCAAACTGTGCAACTAAGGAGAGTAGTTTGGTATGTTTCAACCACGGGCTTCTAGAAAATTGCAGAGGTTTATTACATAATTAATAGAACATAAATAAATTATTTATACAATTCATTAATGTTCTGGAAATTTCTAATAATTTTTGGGTGAATTTGGGATTTTTGGTAGTTTTGGCCAAGGAGAACCCTGCGCAAAGGAGGATGAAAAAGGGTGGTACAAACCCAAAAAATAATGTTTATGGATATTTATATGGGAATTTAGGCCTATTACTGACCTACAGGAACTGACATAGCTCAGTTTGAGTTTACAGAACCTATTTTGCATCAATTTCAATAAAACTAGTTATTAAAAACTAGTAATCTAGCTAGGGTCTTAAAAAGACTATTAAATCATCTTAAATTCAATTTTGTGAAACATGAGATTTATAAAATAGATAAATATGGGTTCTTTGAACATGAAAATTTATTTCAATCCCTTTCTCATCATGAAATATTTATTACAACACTCATATTCACTCAATTCCCCCATACACTAATAAAATAGGATGTTTTAATGAAACTGAAATGATATTCTTCAGAGTATGAGATATATAGACATAATAAATGTAATTTTTATAATATAATGACACTAAAAAATAGAAATAACATTATTTACTGACCATTACAAGAGGCTTCCAAAATTAAGGGGCAGGAGGCCCGAATCTTGACCAACAAGGGGCTGTGAGCATAGGTGAAGCATGGGCTTCACTGGAGATCGAACTGAACTTGATGGAGGCTGTAATAAATTATAGAATAAGCTTCAATGGATGAAATTATCACTCCATAAACCTGCAATATATAGAAAGGGAGATGGAAGAGAAGGGAGGAGGGATTTGGGGATCATCACCCAATGGTCTGAGGCACAACACTCAGAGAGTATGCTCACATAGCATAACCACAATGTAAAATCATCCAAAATGAAGCAATGGGTTTGAGTTTATCTTTTATAGACTTATGGATGACCTTCTTAGTAAGTTGAGGCTAATGGTGACCTGTGAGAGCAAGTTAACCCCATGGGTGACCTAACCCTAACCACAAAAGCACCCCCTTTGGGAAATTAGGCAAGTGGGACCATGTGGAATTTTTTCTATTTCCAAATCATCCTTCACAATTAGAAACTGCACCCTCCCTTAGTCAAAAGATGCCTCTTTTGATTTATGACAACTTTCTGCTTTTCCTGGCTCATAAGGAAACTCTTTCTTTCCTTAAAAAAACTTTCCTGCTTTTACCTCTTTCTGCTTTTTCTGCTTTTAGGAAACTTCCATTTATTCTCTTTCTTGCTTTTGTCATGGAATTTCTTATTTTTACCAAGGAAAGTTGACTAGATTTCCCCAATGCACCCTCCTGACATGGCATCCTTAATTCCACATCATTATTGTGCATAATAAATAAAATTGCTGAAATAAAATTAAATACATGCCTTAGTACAATTATTAGTAAAAATTTATCCTAGGAGGAATAATTAATAACAACTTGAGCCCCTAGGAACTTAGCATGGTCAACACTTTTAATGGTCAATTTGAGGGAACATGATAGTCCTCCCCTCCCAAATCTGCTTGTCCTCAAGCAGAAGCACCATAGAGTGTTGCAAATTTTTCCACCATGTTTTTGCTGGACCACTCTGATCATAGCCATTTTTTGATACCACTTCTTTTAACAAAATTTCCAACCTAGTTAAAGTAAATGAGCATAATTCTTGGATCCCATAGCCTCCTCTGCAAGGACCCAAATTTTTCTGCCACCTTTTGAACTCTGTCATTCCTAAGAATGCCTGGATCCCATGGTTTTATCTGCCTCCTTCCACCGATCAATAAAAACAACAGAATTTTATCATTATAGAGGAGGAAAATGAGGTTATGAAAATCATACCACCATACTGGGAGATCATCTCTCCCCATGCCAAAGTGAACATTTTTTAAACTCTCCCACCAATAATGGAATTCCTTAATGTGGGACCAAATCATCTTGAGCCTCTCTAAAGTATGAAAATCCATGTGCAAGCTAGCACTAGAACTTAGGCCATTGTTGTTATGAATACACAGTAGGTTATCCCATGTCCCTCCATGTATACTGAAAGCATCATATAGCAGCCATACATGCTGATTCCATTGTTCATACAATTTCTTTGATGTGTCCAATGTCTCTCCATTGATGCAAGAAATATTTTTACTCTCTAGTGCACACATCTCAATCATGTGTCTAGCCACCCAGTCAATGGACGGACAAGATTTCATGCTAAATGATTTAGGTGGGAATAATTCAAATGCTACTAATGCACTTGTCAAACCACATGGTTTGACCATCAATACCTCAACTAGAAGAGTGAAAATATCAAGCTCCTCTTGTGGCATCAATAGAAAAATTCCTTTCACCCAATTTTCATCCCCACATGATGTGGCTGAAATAGAAGTGTGGGGTGAAGAATTGTGAGCCAAATCCATACAATGTTCATCAATCAAGATAAGGGATCGACAAATACCTCCATTAGTTTTCTGAGTGACACTGTGATCATGTGCCTCCTCCAAAATTGTACAAGATTTTCCTAGAGGCAACTCATAATCTCTTAGGAACCAAGCAAGTGCTTGATCTTCATATTTCTTGACCTCAAACTTCTCAAGCACATGAAAATTGGAATGCACCTCATGTGCATGTATATGGGAGGTATATAATAGCTGTAAAATAAGTCTTTATTTCTGTTCACATGTCAAGACAATGTCAGTCACAACAAAATAATTATTGCAGAAATAAAAAAATTTCCCTCCCAAGGTCTTCATTCCAAATATGTCTCTATGGAACTCAATAGGTGCTCCCCTCTTCATCCAATGGCTCAACTCTCTGCCATTGATCCAAGGGTGCAAAAATCGATCAATTTACCCACACATTGAAATTATGTGTAGATTTGATGCCTTCTTTTCAAAAGTGGCTGCACACACATGCCCTTTCTGCTGCTTGTAAATCATAGAAAAATCATCAATATTAAAAACAATTTTCTTGCAACAAGACATAAAATTTTTACCTTCCATATTTTTCTCTTCTGTGATTCCTCTATCCAACCATCCAGTGGATGAATCAGAGATATTTATTACTAATTTATATGATCTATAATGATCCATATATTCTGCAATAGGATCTATCGCCCATGGGGACAAATCATGATCCCCCTGTTGTGCATGCGACACAAACCAGAAAAATTTCTTCACCCACTGTTCATTCCCCACTGGGGTTTCTGAATCTAGGACATGTGGGAAAGAACTGTGAACCTTCTTTGCATGTTTGCAACCTTCAGTAATCATACTTATGGCTGCAACTTTTTCATTATTGGCTGGCCCAAATTGGGTGCTCTTATCCCACTCTTCCATGGGAGAGTGTCTATCTTCAAGGAACAACTCAAGTTTCCTTGGAAATAAATCAAGTGATTGGTTCTCATAAAACTGTTCTACACACTCTTTAAGCACATACTAAATAGAATGCTCCTCATGGTCCACCCAATCATGAGGTTCCTCCATGCCATTTTCCCAAAAGGGATGACTCTCACGAAATATTGAGGATTTAGTCAATTTTTTCCACTCTTGTTGGAATTGTTCTATCTTCATTTGTGATTCTAAGAGGGCACTTTGAGTGTATCTCAAAGAATCTTGGGTGGCCAACAAATCCCCTTTGAGCTTGTAGTTCTCTTCTTCATATATGCAAATACTTTATTCATTATGCAGTGACGCTTCCTGCAATAACTCAACAAGCTCAAACATGTCATTTTTATCTGAAAGCAATGGTGAGAAATTACCTTTGATTGTGGACATTGCTTTCTGGATATTCGCCATGGCTTCAAAGTAATATTGGTCTTCCATTAAAGCAGCTTCCCAACACATCTTTGAAACTGAAGCATGAGTGTCATGGATAATTTTCAGGGCCTCTTGGATATTCTGTTCATCCATTTTCAATGACCCTGCAAGAAGATGAGGTTCTTGTAGATGTTCCTCCTCTTCATTTTCCATCACCAGATCAATTTCATGCAGTGCACTCAAGGTTTTGAAATCTGATCCATATGTTGTTTCTGCAATATATTCATATTTTAAGTCCTCAACAACATAATTTGGGCTGCAAATTAAGTGCTCATTCATCCTTGGTGCACCATAAAAATATTCTCTCAAAGTTTCATCCTTCATACCGCATTGATTTTTTTCACCGGAATTTTGAACCTCGTCACTAGGGGGCTCAACCATTCTGAACTCTTCACTGGAAGTGGCTGCCATATTAGACTTACAAAATGACACATAAAAATCAGAATTTAATAACTCGCCATGTGTTATGCTCTCCTCCTTATGTGGTGGAATTATGATGACTTGTTCACCCACCCATTTCTCTGCTTCACACCCTACTGAGATGTGCTCAATTTTTTCTCCCTTGTGAGGCTCAAGGGGTGACTGTAAATATGAATTGTGTTTCTCTTTCGGATCAGATCCAAAATATACCTCACCACCCATACATGAGCTAGAACCTTGAGCAGTGATCCGGAGATCACCCACCAAGAAACTTGAATTGCATTCATGTTCAATCTCTTCTTGGAGTAATGGGAAATAAGCAAGATCTTCTGGAGCATCTTCTTTCAAAAAACTTGAGGTTTTTCCTTATTTAATGGTAGTATGATCATTACTTGTAGATAATCTTATTGAAGAAAATCCAAATAATCTCAGAATGCTTGAGTGTGCTGATGGATTTGATGACTCTTCACTTTTTCTTTCTTCTTCCTCCTCATTGCTCAGAGAGGTGGAACAACTTTGTTCCTCTATGGATGATTTGTTTCTATTGAAAGAGTAATCATATACATTCTTAGGCTCAAATCCAAATCTGAAATAAAAATAATCTTTGAAAGGAATGGATTTACAAATCACTTCCCCCAAGGAAAGATACTCTTTGTAGTGGTGGGGCAAGTTTTCAGCTGCATCTATCATCTTTGCTAAATCCTTCTTAGGATTAGCCATGGGTAGTTCCGAATTTATTTCTTCATACCTCATATTGTCATAAAAGTAACCATCCTTGTCTCTTGAAATTTGCAACCCATCATTAACATAGATCACCTCTTCTTCTTCAACAAAATGATCAAAGTCACCATCTTCAACTACTGGCACAGCCCTCATGTTTGCAACTTTAATTGGTGATCTGCAAAATTAGTCAACGGAGATCCTTCTTTCCACAGGAGTGGAGGAAAGTGCTCTGATACCACTGTAATGTCCCAAGTCTGGTGTACAGACCTAAACACTCTCCAATTCTGTTAATTATATTAAAATTTCTGAACTTGAATTAATTTACACAATGACTTCTCTGATTGGGAAAATAAGGGGTTTATTCTGGGAAATTTTGCAGACAAAAGGAGTGAGCAGTGGGAAGCAACCAAATAAAATCAGACATTGAATTTAATCTCCCCTAAAACATTTAGATCTAGTTCCATTTAGGGTTCATATTCCGCACTACGGAAACTTACTACCACGCTTCTGGGCAGCCAAACCGTGCAACTAAGGAGAGTAGTTCGATCTGTTTCAACCAGGGGCTTCTAGAAACTTGAAGAGGTTTATTAAAGCATTAATATAACATAAATAAAGTATTTATATAGTTCATTGATGTTATGGAAATTTCTAATAAGTTTTGGGTGAATTTGGGATTTTTGGCAGTTTTGGCCAAGGAGAACCCTGCGTAGAGGAGGATGAAAAAGGGTGGTACGAACCAAAACAAAAATGGTTCTGGAGATTTATATGGGAAGGAAGGCATTTTACTGACCTACAAGAATTGACATAGCTCAGTTTGAGTTTACAGAACCTATTTTGCATCAATTTCAATAAAACTAGTTATTAAAAACTAGTAATCTAGCTAGGGTCTTAAAAAGACTATTAGATCATCTTAAATTCAATTCTGTGAAACCTGATATTTATAACAGAGATAAATATGGGTTCTCGGAACATGAAAATTTATTTCAATCCCTTTCTCATCATGAAATATTTATTACAACACTCGTATTCACTCAATTCCCCCCATACACTGATAAAATAGGATCTTTTAATGAAACTGAAATGATATTATTCAGGGTATGAGATATATTGACCTGATAAATGTAATGTTTAGAATATACTGACACTACAAAATAGAAATAACATTATTTACTGACCATTACAAGAGGCTTCCAAAAATAAGGGACAAGAGGCTCGAATCTTCACCAGCAAGGGGCTGTGAGCATAGAACCACTTATACTATGAAATGAGAACTTTATACTAATAATGAAAACTCTAGCCATAAAAAATGATGGTTTTTGCATTAAAAACACCAAAAACACCCCCGAAATAGAAAAGTGTTGATACCAGTATACACATTTTTTTTTTTTTTTTTTTGGGGGGGGGGGGGGGGGGGGGGTTAAAAATAGTTCCATGGCCTAAACATGCCATATTGTTGTTTACAAAAACTTTGAAATCAACCCCTAAATTGGAAAAATGTTTTTTTCTTCAAGAGATAAATTACATTTTTTTTGAAACTTCATATTAAACAAAAACAAATATTTCATAAATAATTTCACCACTCTAACCATTTAAAATCAAACAAATTATGATGCGATACATAATGAGATCATATATTAGACCCTACAAGAAAAAATTATTCATATAAATGATCAAAAAATCCTTTAAAGTTTCAATTACAAACACCATATTGATAAAAACATCTAAAATGTTTCATGTGAAATTATTCAATCTCATCCATGGATTTTGACATCCCATCAGAATCTATATTTTCTGCAGATGAATGAATGGATATAATTAAAAAAAAAACTTAAACACCTAACCCCCTCACCCCCCATTACATTACATTAAAAAAAAAAATTAAACACCCCCACCCCCTAAACCCCCCAACATCATTACATTTACAAAATTTAAAACACCGCCCCCTCCCTCCTCTAAATTATAAATGCACAACTCAAATAAGGTTTTGTGGGAATAATCGATCAAGGTATCCACTAGTTTCTTGTAAATTGATTTGTCACATTCCTTTGAATTACTTTTGACTAAAATTTTTATCAATTTTTTTAGGTATAAATTATATTTTACAATTTGTCATCTTAAAATTGTGTAGCTAACTTTAACATATTTTGTGTGGGTCAAAATCTAAGCATAACTTTAATTTTACCTATAAAAATCCCATCAATATATATCACTAGAATCACCACACCCCATTGTGTCTTTTGACATAAATAATGTTGTAAGAAGACCTTCCAAATCCATGTTCGATGTTATGTAAATCATTTTGAGAATTTGCTTCAATTTCTCCAATTTTCATCCAAATGTTTCTTCCTTTGAACTTGAAATCTGCATGGCTGATATATCTAAATTCATTATACAAGTGTGTAAAGTTGTTGTTTTAGTAGGATGCCATTCATCTGTAATTTGTATATTAATTTTTCTAATATGTATAGTAGCACAACCACAAGTAAAGTGGTTCATGATAGACACAACTAATCACTTAGTTTTGTAAAGATAGTTGACTATTCAACAAATGCTCAAAAATAAAATTTTCGTATATCCACTATTCATACCATATTGTTAGAGTTAATATAATCACAAAAAAAATACTATTTAATAAATAAAAAGAACAAAAACTAATATGAAAAAACAAAAACAAAAGATCCAAAATTGGACTATGTAAATTAACATAGTTGAATTTTAAAGATATGTGTTCAATATGATAACCAAAATGTAGCACTTAAACAAATATGATGAGAACATCAAATGAATCACTTTATATAATATTCATATTAATTTTTACAAAACTTAAGAAGATTAAAATGAAATTAAAATATCTAAATTAAATTAAATTATGAGGAATATGCCACTCATATTATTGTGACCCAATTAAATAGATTTAAATGATTAGAAACCTGTTATATTTATTGTAATATCAAAAAATTTCAAAACTTAAAAAATAATTAAAATATCTAAATTAAATTATGGGAATATGGGACTTATATTATTCCAACACAATTAAATACATTTAAATTATTAGGAATATGTCCCTTATGTACCTCTAACTGCATTAAATAGATTCAGAGTCGAGACTTCATACTTTATGTCCCCTAAATGAAATTTTCATAGGGATTGAATCTTGCTCTCTCTTATAATGTTGTTGTTGTCTACATTCAGATGTAATGTCGAAGTCTATTGTCTCTTATATTTATTAAATATTTTAATTTCAATATTAAAATTAAAGATTGTTTTATTTATTTACGATGGCTATAAAGCTGATTAGCCTCATTTCCATCAATTTTTAATAATTATATTTATGGATATATATCGATTACATTTAATGTTTCAAAGTTATACAAAGGTCAAAGTTCAAAAATATAATTTGTAGTTGAAAAATAAAAGTTCAAAAGATTGGACAGAAATTAATCCAAATTTGCTACAATGATTTCATGACAATCACAATAAGTAAAATAATAAATTTGACAGTCCCGATGTTAATTATTCAATGCAGAGATTATAAAGGTGGCCAAGAGTTTCATGTGCAACATCAAATTAATAAAATAAATTGTATATACTTTGTGGAATACAAAATCATATCAGATTTTAGATTAGTTGCCATGGCCATGCACGACGTGATTGACAGTAGATACCTATGCGGAAGCAAGATCAACAAAGGTTCATTTGGAGAGGTATACGTTGGAACCGATTTAGAGATGAATGAGTTTGTTGCGATTAAAATGGAGATGTGAAAAACTGCATTCGAAGATGAACTGACTGCTACGTTTAAGGTCATTTTGAATCAACGTCAAATATTGGCTTGTTGTGTTGATATATGAAGAGTGCCATCAGAGTGCCAATAAGAAGCCTGAATCGACAAAGAACAAGATTAAGGTAAAGGGGCTTTCAGGTCTGGCTAAAAAGAGCAGTGACAGGGTTGTAACTCGAAGTCTATCTATAAAAGAACTCTACTATACTACAATAATATATTTATCGACTTCTATTATAGTTAAACATCTCCGAACATCCGTCAGCCATTGAATAATCCAATTCCATTTCTCCTTTTTTAAATAAGTCTGCATTGCGAGTGATTATTTTTATCGGTTCTATCACTCTCTGATAGAATTTCATCATGCTGCTAAAATTTTTAAGAGACTATTCTCTCCATTGTAATAGACCTATTTGGGTTGGGTTGAAGTATTAAGCAAGATTGCTTTCAGGTTGGAATGGAAGATGGAGGAGGGAGCGGCACTTCGCTCCCTTGGCAGCCAAAGAACTGCCCCTCATGGGTGGCGTGATTCTCATAATCACACCACCAATGAGGGGTGGCTCTTTGGCTGCCAAGGGAGATGAGCTCTGCTCCTCCTCCCCCAAGAGGTATTATGCCCTAAAGGATTAAGCAACATTGTTTTCATGATGGAAGGGAAGAGGGAGGAGGGAGCTAAGATCTGCTCCCTTGGAAGCAAAAGAGCCGCCCCTCATTCATGGCGTGATTTTGAGAATCGCGCACCAATGAGGGGCAGATCTTTGGCTTCCAAGGGAGCGGAGCTTTGCTCCTCCTCCCCCAAGAGGTATTGTGGCCTAAATGATTAACAAACATTGTTTTCAGGCTGGAACTGAAGAGGGAGAAGAGCTAGGCTCCCTTGGTAGCCAAAGATCCGCCCCTCATTGGTGGCGCGATTCTTAGAATCATGCCACCAATGAGGGGTGGCTCTTTGGATTCCAAGCAAGCGAGCTTCGCTCCTCCTCCCCCAAGAGGTCTTGTGCCCTAAATATTGTTCATAGGGAAATAAAACTCCTTCCTACCTGACCCCCCCGGTTAGTAGAACGAAACCTTGCATCCCATAAACTTCCGTGGATGGGGGTGTACCATTCCTTGTTCTCTGGACAGGAATGTAGGAGTTGCAGCTAACAATGGGTATGACGTAAATAACTCATATACCATGTCTAAAGAATTATATTCGTACCATAAATCCAAAACTCTCATACCATATACAAAAAACTCTATAAGTGGAGTGGGGATTTGGTAAATAAAAGATAACACTAAATAAATTGCTAATAATCATGTTCAGGTTCTGCATACAAATATTGATAAGAATTATGTTCTTGTCTGGTTACTGCAACATATATTTATAGTAATTATGAGATGGGCGTGCATGTATATTGGTGGGGGTCATTGGAGTACAGCATAACAAATATAAAATATCATTGCAGAGATGGGAATATGGGTAGGTCGAGTGATTGCGGGGGTTGTATTCCCTCCTCATGTGGATCCTGGCATGGAAAGAAGTTGACAAAATGAAGGCTCTGGGTTGCTCTGGGTATAAACTAAATTTATATTATTTGGCATTCTCCTAGCATGATTCTTTTGCGTCATTTGGTTATTGGGTAGCATGTTATAGGTAATTACATTATCATTTTCTAAGTATACATGTGAATGACGAGAGTATAGAGGATAATGTGCAATTACTCCTTTATAGCTTTTCAATGTATAATGCGGAGAAATGAAGACTGTTTCTTTACTAAGTCATGTGAGCATCTGGATCGATCCGATTAAAGGTGAGAAATAGATAGAAGCGTACCAATAATATATGCACTGCAATGTCGGTGCACTAAGTGGCTAATCGAACATTTAAGTTTTAAAGACCCATGTCGTCTCTTTTCAAGACTTTCAATTCCTAGATTCCAATAGAACATGGACACACCGACTGGCCAATCGAGCATATAATTTTTCCCTAGACTTTCGCTTTGTGGATTCCAAGCCATTGATTTGTATGTATAAATATCTGTCTTCCCTTTGTCCATACTCATTCCAAATTGATATGTTATTCTCCTCCCAAGGGGTTCATGAGATCTTATGCTGTATCCAGTAATTGTGCTAGTTGTGAAGAAATTTGTGTAGGCTCTTGAATTTAGAGGTAGAGTGTTACTCAGCCAAATATATCTTTCCTGCATGTTGTTGTGGATTCCGATTCAACATACATGTTACATTCTTGTGGACAAGTTGTTCTTGGCAATGCTTCCCTCTCTTATTTCCATGCCAGGACCCGGATGAAGGCTCTTTGTTGCTCTGGGTCACCTTTAAACCTATCAAATTAAGGCGGGAGGGCCATCCAAGTAATAATCCTATAATCCATAAGGAAGCTTCATTATAATATTTCCTCCCATACTTAAGGCACCCAGGTTGGGTGTTTCCAATCTATCCGAAAAATGTTGCCCAAAAAAATTACATGAACTCGGTATTGAATCCCTTCCTTCCGACCGATTATAGTGCTATTCCTTCCCCCTAATATTATTACTTTCTTGCTTGAAAGGAAGCTCTCTCTAGAAAACAAATAGGATAAAGAGAAAAAACAAAGGCCCGCCCATATTAAATTGATGCACGTGTCTCGATGAGGCAAGGTTCAAACTAGCTCTAGGAAATGAGGTCCTTTTTAAATATTATAATCCCACTATTCACATTTACTGCGGACAGTACCATTTTGGTTTTTTAAATAATTTATAAATTTACCTTAACTGAAAGAAAAAAAAAATGAAGAGTACAAAGTGAAATCCAAGAAACCAAAGGGGCAGTAGAAAATCGAATAGCATTTCCAGTTTCACTTTCTGTTGTCTCACGAAAATTTATAAATTTAAAGCATTTATTACAGGCATCTCCATTGTTTTTACTAAAACTCTCAAACGTTGTCGATCTTAGAAATCTAACTTTTCTCCTAATTTCTTTTTGGCTTAAACTTCCTGCTAAAGAAAACAAAAAAAGTTAAAATATTAATCATGTTTCACTTTTATATTCATTCATTCTTTACGCATTAATAAATGGTTATACAAATAACAGTGATATTTTATGTATTCTTTCGAATTTTTAAAAAAAGTCATCATATTTTGATTGTATTATAACAGATATAAAGAGAGTAAATGATATGAATTTGATAAAGAAAAAATATAAATGAGAACAAATTATCTTTATGACTTTTATCTTTAAACAAATGCAATCTTATAAAAAGATAAACATGGGTATGTAAATCATATACAAATTAAATAATGTACAAATTAGTTAAAACTATAAATATTGTACATTATATTTTAATTATACACAAATATAAATAAATGTTAAAAAAAATATTGATAAGATGATGAGATATATAAAAATAATATAAACAATAAATATATTAAATGAAATGAAGTGATGCATATTTTGCAATTATTTAAAATGGTATTATGGATAGATATAAATTAATAATATTAAAAAATGAACCATTTATAATCTAAACAAAAATACATGAACTTCTAATATATACAAAAATAAATAAAATAATAATAAAATGTTTATTTATTTGTATTATTTAAATTACTCTTTGACTTTAAGACTTTATTTTAAAAATAAAATTTCTATATATGATGTTTTTAATATGTTATTTACAAATATGTGGTATAATTTTTCTTGAATTTATGTGCATCGTCAGGTTTTGGAAAATAATATAAAATAGTATCATTTTCATACAAAATATCTATGAAAATCCATTGAAAATGGTTTTCAATGTTTTTATTATCTAGAATTTTTTACAAATTTGGCAATAAAAATGCCTTATTTTAAAGAAAAAATCACAAATTGTATATGTTTTTTATTATAACTTGCTTCTAAATGTATGTTATTTTGTTAAATTTCTAAAAAACACACTTGAAAATATAAATTAAAAATACTTTAATACGAAGATGATTCAAAGACCCAAAAAATGCCTCAAAATGAAAATGTGTGATACTGGTATCAACTCTTTTTGAAATGGAGGTAATAATAGCTACTAAAATTAGGAGAGAGAAAAATGAGAACTATGTCGAGTTCTTGTTTCATAGTATAAGTAGTTATAGGTGAAGCATGGGCTTCACTGGAGCTCGACCTGAACTTGATGGAGGCTGTAATAACTTCTGGAATAAGCTTCAATCGCTGACATTAGTGCTCCATAAACCTGCAATATATAGAAACAGATATGGAAGAGAAGGGAGGAGGGATTTGGGGATTATCACCCAATGGTCCGAGGCACAACACTCAGAAAGTATGCTCACATAGCATAACCACAATGTAAAATCATCCAAACTGAAACAATGGGTTTGAATTTATCTTTTATAGACTTATGGATGACCTGCTTAGTAACTTGAGGCCAATGGTGACTTGTGAGAGCAAGTTAACCGCATGGGTGACCTAACCCTAGCCACAAAAGCGCCCCCTTTGGGAAATTAGGCAAGTGGGACCATGTGGAATTTTTTCTATTTCCAAATCATCCTTCACAATTAGAAACTGCACCCTCCCTTAGTCAAAATATGCCTCTTTTGATTTATGACAACTTTCTGCTTTTCTTGGCTCATAAGGAAACTCTTTCTTTCCTTAAAAAAAATTTCCTGCTTTTACCTCTTTCTGCTTTTTTTGCTTTTAGGAAACTTCCATTTATTCTCTTGCTTGCTTTTGTCATGGACTTTCTTAGTTTTAGCAAGGAAAGTTGACTTGCTTTCCCCAATGCACCCTCCTGACATGGCATCCTTAATTCCACATCATTATTGTGCATAATAAATAAAATTGCTGAAATAAAATTAAATACATGCCTTAGAGCAATTATTAGTAAAAATTCATCCTAGGAGGAATAATTAATAACAAATTGAGCCCCTAGGAACTTAGCATGGTCAACACTTTTAATGGTCAATTTTAGGAAACATGACATCATCTTCATCTTCGGATCTGGATCATCACTTGATCTGGATCATCACTGGAATATCATCACTGGATCTAGATCATCACTTGATCTAGATAATCACTTGAACATCATCACTGGATCTGGATCATCACTGGAACATCATCACTAGATCTGGATCATCACTCAATCTGGATCATCACTGTGGGATCATCATCACTTAATCATCATCATAGGTTCTATCTCATGATTCTTCTTGTCACAGGAAGTTCTACAGAGCCAGCCCTTTTTCATGCTGGTTGTAGGCCTAGCCTCCATGTAGGTCTTCTTCAACGCTTATATCTGACCCTAAGTCAAAATGGCCCACCCAACACTTACATCTGACCATGAGAGGAACACATCCAACACCATGTCAAAAAGGCATGCCCAACACTCACATCTAACCATGCGGGAACACATCCCACAACCCTATCAGAAAATCCCAGCATTAACATCCGATCATGCGGGAACACATCCCACAACCCTATCGGAAAGGCTCAACACTTATATCTAGCCATGCAGGAACACATCTTGCAACCTTGCTAGAAAGGATCTGTACTTACATCTAGCCATGCTAGAACACATCCTGCAACCTTGCTAGAAAGGATATGCACTTACATCTAGCCATGCGGGAACACATCCTGCAACCTTGCTAGAAAGGCTCCGCACTTACATCTAGCCATGCAGGAACACATCTTGCAACCTTTCTAGAAAGGCTCTACACTTACATCTAGACATGCGAGAACACATCCTCCAACATTTCTAGAAAGGCTCTCAACCCCAGGTTGAGGGTTCCTGGTAACTAACAAGGTGCCTCCATTCTCCTAGAGAATGGCATCAGCCCTTATATCTGATCAAGTGGGAACACATTAGTCAATCAAATTAGAATGGCCCTACAATTATATCTGATCAAGTGGGAACACATCCCTCAATCACATCAGAATGGCCCTCAGCCCCAGACTGAGTATTCCTAGTAACTGACCAGGGGTCTGTATTCAAATAATGGCATTCAACGCTTATATCTGATCATGTAGGAACCAATCCTACAGTCACATCAGAATGGCTCAGCACTCATATTTGACACGGAAGGAACCAATCCTCTCACCATTATAGAATGGCTTAGCCATTACATATGACCATGGAAGGAACCAATCCTCTCACCATGTCAGAATGGATCACAGACTCATCACTTCCCCTTGGAAGGAACCTCAATCTGGAGAACACCAAGCTTCTCCCTGAAGTACTCAAACTTCACTTTGGCTAATGGCTTCGTCAACACATCAGCTATCTATTCGTCCGTCGCAACATACTAGAGATTCACTGCTCCTCTCTGCACCATATCCTTGATATAGTGATACTTGATCTCGATATGCTTCGACTTGTCATGGAACACTGGGTTCTTCGACAACTTCACACAAATCTAGTTGTCGTAGCATCTAACTGGAGATCAAATAAATTAGACAGTAGCTTCCTCAGCCATACTACCTCACAACTAGTTGAATAGGCTACAACACACTCTACTTCAGCTGTACTCAGTGCCACACAGGATTGCTTCCTGCTAAACCAAGATATCACACCTGATCCCGTATTAAAGAAACACCCTGAAGTGCTCTTCCTATCAATGGCACTGCCTGCCCAATCTGAATCAACATAACCCTTCAGGTTAATCTTCTGATTTGCCTCATACTTGAGCCCATAATCAATTGAACGCTTTAGGTACTTTAGAATATTCTTTGTAGCAATCAAGTGAACATGTCTCAGATCTGTCAGGAACTAGCTCAAGGTGTTCATAGCAAAGCAAATATCTAGTCTTGTGTTTGTCAGGTACATCAAGGACCCAATCAGCCAGGGATAATTTTAAGGAACCATAATTATTTAAAAGTGTATAAATACTAGCGAATCTTACGAATTCTAGAAACGCCAACTATAAAATGTTTTGCGATATTTTTTGGAAAAAAAAATAATTTCCAAGGATTTTATATCGTTTATATAATAATTTGGCAATTTTTGGGGTGAAAAAATTTCACCCCATCAAAATTGGGTGAAATAGGGCTTCAAAAAATGCAAAATCACGAATCTTTTTTTGGAGAAAAACCCCTAAAAATAGCCCATGGGCTAAAATTTGCCCCTAAAATTATCCCTACAATCAGCTGATGATACATTATAGCATCAACCGCTTCTGATGAAGCATCACTCAATAGCTTCAGGTTTGATGCCATAGGTGTGGTCATGGCCTTGTAGTCCATCATCCTGAATCTCTTCAGGATCTCTACTGTATATTTCCCTTGTCCTAGGGAAATTCCATCTACATTTTTCCACACCTCCATGCCTAAAAAATACGGCATCATACCCAAGTCCTTCATCTTGAACTCGGCATCAAGCTTCCTCTTTGTATCAACAATTAACCCATCCATACTTGTTATAAACAGATCATCTATGTATAGTAGTCCAGTATCACTGGATTGCCATCTTCAACCTTGTAGTAAAGGTTGGAATTTGCTTTACTCTTGGTAAAGCCCAAACTTGATAGAAAGCTGTAAATTCTACCGTACCATGTCCTGGGTGCCTGTTTCAAATCGTACAGTGATTTCTTCAATCTACACACATGAGACTCCCTGTTATGTGTCTCAAAACTAAGTGGTTGCTCCACATACACTTCCTTTTCCAATACACCATTAAAGAAAGCAGTCTTGACATCCATCTGGTGTATCTTCCATTTCATCACTGCAGCCAGAGAAAGTACTGATCTGATGGAAGTGTATCTGGCTACAAGTGCAAAAGTTTCTTCATAATCTATTCCTTCTTTCTCGGAGAAGCCACGAGCCACCAATCTTGCTTTATATTTTTCTATGCTACCATCTGTAGCATGCTTGATCTTGTAGATCCATTTGGAAGTTACAACAGACTTCCCTTCTAGTCTTGGGATAACATCCCAAACATCATTCTTCATGATCAATTGATACTCTTAAATCATAGCATCCTTCCATTCTTTCCTTTCTGCCACTTTTTCATAATTTGAAGGTTCTTTATCAATGAAATCACACAATAAGGCTACATAACCAAAGCAGGATCTGGTTCTCTTTCTTTCTTTGTGATTCTCTTCTAGAGCCCCATATCTTTCCGCACCTTGGATAGCTTCTCGTACCCAAGCAGGTTTCCTCTTATGAGTATTCTTCTCCTAACGTGGATCTACAGGTTCTTGAGGTTCTTCAAATTCTCGATCTTCTTCTTGAATTTCTTCATTCATGGTTGTGTCATGAATTCTGGGTGCTTCTGTTTCTTTAGGTTCTTCAACATGCCTCTTTCTGGATTTGTTGTAAGCTGATTCTTTGTCAAATGTCACATCCCTGTTGATGTTGATCTTCTTGAATCCTAGGAAGTATATTCTGTAAGCCTTCGAGATTTCAGAGTATCCCACAAATATACCCTTCCTTCCTAAAGGATCTGACTTTGTCCTCTTTTCTTTTGGGATGTGTATGTACAATGGATAGCCGAATATTCTGAGATTGCTGACTTCTGGTTTCTTACCAGAAAAGACTTCTTCAGGTGTCTTTTTCTTGAGTACTTTGTGTGGAGTACGGTTCTGTACATACACCATTGTTCTGGAAGCTTCTGCCCATAGATGTATGGGAAGATCTTGATCATGAAGCATAGCCCTTACAGCTTCCATGATCATTCTATTCTTCCTTTCTGCAACCCCATTCTATTGTGCATTATGGGGAGTAGTTAACTCCCTCTTAATCCCTGAATCTTTGCATAATGCTTTGAATTCATTTGAAGTGAATTCTCCACCTTTATCAGATTGAGAGGTCTTGATCTTCTTTTCTGTGTGGTTCTCGATCAAGGATTTGAACTCCTTGAACTTGCTGAATACTTCATCTTTGTTCTTCATGAAGTAAATCCATGTATTCCTAGAAAATTCATCAATAAAAGAAACATAGTATACATACCCGCTTAATGAACTTGATGACATTGGACCACATACATCGGAGTGGATGATTTCCAATATTCCTTTTGCCTTGCTCTCGCTACTTGAAAATGTCTTCTTTGTGTTCTTTCCTTTTGCACATCCTTTCCAAACTCCATCATGTTTTGCTTGAATTTCTAGAAGGCCTTCAACAGCTTTTCTTGCAAGTGGTAGTGCTCTGTAGTGCATATGTGCAATCTTTCTATGCCAAAGTTCATTTGGCTCTACTGTTTCATGGACTAAAGCTTGTTCTAGATGGCCCTTCAATTTGTATAGACCTCCCTCTTGTTCCCCAATCACTACTGCATCATCAAAAGCCTTTCCTTTTGTCCACATGAGAACTTCCCTTCTACAAATGCAACCCTCATGCCTTTTGCATCTAATGCAGATATGGAGAGGAGTTTCTTCTTTAGTCCTGGTACAAACAATACATCTTTCATCTTCATAGAATTTCCAGAGTCTAGCTTATAGGAGGATTCCCTAGGTATTGGATACTAGTAGTCATCCCAAAGCTTCACCTTGTGAGGTGAGTCATGTTCAGATAGCCTCACAAAGGATTCTTTGAATCCCATCACATGTTTGGAAGCACCACTATCTATCATCCAATCATTTCTTCCATGTGATATAGTTCTCGTGAGAGTGGAGATCAAAACATATTCTTCATCACTTGAAGAATCATCACTTTCTTGTCTGATTCTCTTTGTGGAAGGTTCATTATCTTGTGCAGCATGAGCATGATGTCTTCTCTTGTTTCCCTTCTTCTTATGGGAGTTAATCTTGTTTCTAGGACAGTCTTTGGTAAAGTGTCCTCTTTCATCACATGTATAGCATCTTAATTTAGATAAATCTTTTCTAGTGTTATCTCTCTGGTGGAATTTATTACCTCTAGAGTGATGAGAGCTTCTTTTGCTTTTCTTGGAGTGAACTATTAGAGCTTGAGCTTCACTTCCCATCTTTTATTCTCAAGCTGCTATCCGAGCTTCTTGTTGAGAGCATTCTTCCCATAGTCTTCTGAACTTGACTAACTTTTTTCTGGAACAGATTCCTTGAATAAAGGAGTCCCTTGATCCAGGGAGACCATTCAAGGTGGTCATTACAATATCTTCATTCTCCACTTCTTCATCTATTGCTTCCAGCTGTTGATCTGAGAGACTCTTGTAAAGTAAGACTGGATGGTCTCTACATTCTGGATCTTTACATTCTTCAATTGGTTTCTTAGAGTCATCTTCCGATTTATGTTCTTCCCTTTAAACGGTTTGGTTAGGGCATCAAACATAGATTTAGGTGTCTTTAGCGAGGACACCTGTGGTATGAGGTGAATCTTGATTGAATCAGCAATAATCCTCTTATCCATAACCGAATTCTTCTCGTGTAAGGCCTTAGCCTCATCTCCCTCTGGAACTGGAACCTCCTCATTGATATAGGAGTCCAAATCATTTTCTTCCAGGACTAGGGAGATCCTATACTTCCATGCTCGAAACTTATAAGATCCCTCAAGATTTTCATCAAGCTTGGTATGATGAGACATCTTAACTGAGAACCTCAAACGGAAATACAAAAGAGTTAGATCTTACCAGGTCAAGATGTCAGATATGGATTTGCAGCTAAATTTATGTAGTGCTAGTTCAGGAGCAAATTAGGGTTTGAATTTTTTGGAGTTTTGTCCAACCAAATGCTTTGATCTTGATCTCTAAACTTTGATTTTGAGGAGGATACTAGTCTAGGCTGAGGAGGATACTAGTCTAGGCCAAGGATCACTCAAAAATTCCACTTCTGTGGAAAGCCCTAATTTATGGTAGCAGTGTCGGGTCCAAAACTGAAAAAACTCATAATCAGATTCTGCTTCAATAGAAAGATGCACCCTAGGGAGGAGAGTTAGTCCAACCTTCTTTTGCTGAAAATATGTGGAGAGAGATCCACAAAGTAGGAAGCCCTAGTTCCGACAGCTGCACAGTGTCTTCTTCTCAGGTTAGCTATGGTACCATGTTAGATTTTTAACATTAAGATAGCATTATATTAAGATCTTTAACTGAGAGAATAACAAGCACGACAATCAAACACAAGAGACAATGAACACAATTTTTTTCCTTGGGGAAACCATAAATGGAGAAAACCCCGCAACTCCCTCAGAGATAGAATCAGCACCAAAAATAAAATGCCAAAATAGTAAGATGATCTCCTGACAGCAGTAGCCTCTTTCTTCCTACCCCCAGTAGCTTCTTCTTCCTCAGTTATTGGCTACAACTGAGTGTGAGTGAGTGTGTGATAAATATAGAGACTCACTCTCTATTTATACAAATTCTTGACTTGACAATAACCTACTAGGGCTGACTTCTCTAGGAGAGTCTAATAACCCTAGTGCCACGGAACTGCGTGGACTTTAACCCTTGATCAATAGGAGGGTTTCCCACAATGACTTGACAGGACTTGTTTACATTATAGAACCTCCCGATAGGAACATCGGGGCATGACATGACTCAAGTACATTACAGACACATCCCAGAATAAACATCGAGGTATGAATACATTCCGAAGTTACAAATACATTAACATTTCCAAGGTAGAAAATCAAATAGTGCAGCTAGAAAAGGTTCTAAGAGCAATCCCAAATCTATATAGCTGAATAAATCTTTGCTTAAGAAATAGTCAAAATCAATGATGAAAAATCAACAGTTACAGGCTATTTTCTTCGCACCAGTAGAATTTTAAAGAAAAACCACAGTTCTCTACAATTGGGTAAATTTGTCATTTTTATATGGTGATTTCTTGGAAGGGGAATAACTTGGTGTCCATTTGAAAAATCAGCAATTTTTTCTACTCTAGTAAAGATACATATGCATAATACACTGAGGTATTACCAGTAATATAAATTTATTGAAGGATAAGTGACATCCTAGGAGGTAACCACCATGTGCAGTAGACCACATGCTATCTGAACAAATTTATACTAGACATTATTTGGACTCCACTTGGATCCCAATCCAATGTACTCATAATAGAAATACCATGAAGGACCTAAAACAGGAAACATAAGAAAGCAGATGCTCCCTACCTTTATCAAATCTAACATCCTTTCAACGAGTTCTTGGTCTTCTACTGTACTAAGACCGCCGGACAATGTAAAGACAGTTGCACCCACTTGCAAGATATAACGATATGATGAATTCAAAGATGTTTCCACCTATGTCAAATGCTCAAAAATCAGTAAGATAGTTACAATAGACGAAAGTAAGAAGTGTGATTTTGATATATCTGTAAAAGCATAATATCTCATGTAATTACAATGCCTATTATTCTTTGATAGAAAACTGAAACAGTGAAATGCCTTGCATATGTGTACAATTATGTAGAACTTGCACTATAGAGGACAGTTGGTATGTCAATTGCGAGATAATTTTTAAGATGCCATGTGCCACTTAATATGAAAATGATAAAAGAACCTATCATTTGGCTATGAATTGCATATTTGAAACTACCTTAAAGATCCTATGGTCAAAATGTTATTTCGGTAAATATTTAGCTTTCTAGGGACACTAGATTACTAGCAAATTCTCTCTAAAATTTTTACAAAATAAATATAAAGCACAAAAACAAAAAATATGACCACGGATAGAAATAAGGTTCAGACATGACAATATGACCATGTGGCATGACATATAATTTAGGTTAATGCAAAAAAAATGTAAAAGATGGTAACAGAGATATATCCTGCTTCATCAATGGTTTTCGTGCAATAGTGCATACCATAGCCAAACCATAAATGTTATATATATATATATATATATATATATATATATGTCAACCTAAAACTGTAGCATTTTTAAAGAAATGCAGAATTCTATCCTAGTGCACATGATTATAAAATTCAAAATATATAATAAATCCACAATAAATTGGGAAGAACAAAATGACTTAGTCTACCCACTTCCTAGCTTGCTTCCCTTTTCCTTCCCCACTTTATGTTATACAATGACAACCTACCTGGCTAACATGATACCTTCCACTTAACTTAGTCTGCCCACTTCCAAGTTTCCTCCAAACCCTTCCTTACCCTTCCCTCCTTTTCTTTATGCAACAACAAGCTACCAGGAAATCATGATATCTTTCAAGCATCTTGCCAATAAGAACATGAGAGGTATATTTGAGACATGTAAACCCAATATAGAACTTAGAAAAAAGTAAAGAGATAAATTATATTACTGTCCACTCATAACCAAAGATTGGTCATTATGACACAAAACCTGACCAGCAGTAGAATTTGTGAAGTTCCTGCGTCCCGAACATTTCTCTAGATCCATAATATCCTATACTCTCCCCAGAACAAAAATATTCCATTCTTCACTCATAAATGATTGATATTTCAGCAGCTTGAATAGCCTCTTCAACATAGCAATTTATGGCCCTGGATACCTTATGTTCTTTGAAGTTCCCAATTCCTTATATCTAGAACATGCACAAGTCTACTTACTCTAGGATCCTACTCAGACACCTTAAGTTCTTCAAAGTTTAGAGTTCCATAAAAAATCTCCATGACAGCTTAATATTTCAAGAAATATCAACAATGCATGGATTACAAGTTGTTATAAAGTTTTGGACTTGGTCACTTGCAGAATTGTTAAAAGTAAATGTCATGTTACATGATTTGAATATTAAGATCAATGGTGATGTTTTCATAGTACATAAATCATGCCAGTCATTTTTCTACATAGGTAGAAAAACTACTATATGATTGCCGCATCTTATTTGGCAAATTGGCTAAAGCGTTTTCAATACTACAGTGGTAGACACACATCTAACTTGCTTTGTACCATGCACCATAATATACTTTAGCTAGGTAACAATATTCCTATAAAATTTATTACACGGTGTGCTTTAGAACATCCACGTGCCTACATCTTAGGCATAAAATAGAAAAGTAATTGTTGTATAGTTTATGCCTGTTCAACTTGAATTTCTTGCATATTTTCACGCTAGTTCCTTGCACTCTAAAAAGTGCCAGTCCATCTTCTTTGTAGGTATCATCAGCAATCCCTTTTTCTGCAATGTGCCTCTTGTATCCAGAGCTAAGTATGCCCTAGAAAAGGTGTAAAAGAAACATATAAGAATCATGATCATAATTATTACATCCATTGGGATAGATCTTGGTGAACTCCATTATAGAAATCTCCTCAAATAACTCACAAATGCTTACTAGAAAACTGGAATTTGCAATTAGAATTCAAACATATAACATATGTCTAGGATTTCAGGCAGCAATTGATTTCCAAATAGAAATCATTCTAAAAGAGATATTCGGAGTACCTTAAACACAATGAAGCTTCGCAAGATCGCAAAAAACTGGATAGGCTCTTTGCCCTCAAAGATCTTAGCCTATAAGTACACAAAATGACTATACAAGTCAATAATTAAAACGTGAAAAGTTAACCAAAAAAATCCACTCAGCACGTCCAATCAACAATGGGCGTCACAAATATGTACAAAAGTTAAACCATTTTGCAAAAAAAAAAATCCTTGTACAAGGCTGTAAAAATCAAGAATGCAAAACAGTTGATTAGATACTATATGAAAGGTATCTTGTAGTTATCTGAAATCCAAAAGTTGAAGAAAGTATAAAACCTGAAATGGTTGCGCTTTCAATGACTCCACCATTTTACTCATTAGTGATAATGCAACAGCCCTTCCTTCCTGAAAAAGCAATTGCATCAGTTATTTAAATGTTTCAGTATATAACAAAGATAACTTTGTATTATGCCATTACAACCTAGCATGACAATATTAATCAATGCCCCAAAATACTAGCATTCCAAATTAGTCAATCTATCACTTTAAGTGACACATTGATAAGTTACGACCTACTAATAAAATCATAAAAATGAACTCACAAACTTCTCCACATCAACATATCCAAGTTTCACAGACCAAGATATTTGCGTCTCTTATATCATTCAATATCAAGAGGATCTACAATCTTGCATGTTCTGGGTGAATGTTGGATGTTGGCTTGATGCATATGATGTAGAGATACAATCTTCTACATAGTTGTCCTTATTTATCGTTCTCAATTAATGACACTGAGGCCTAAGAATGTTTCCTTGGGCCTGCTGATGAGAAGATATGAAATACAGAATTTGAAGACATAGCATATAGAGATAAGGAGACTGCTCCTTTTGAATCACAAGGATGGCAATTAACAATCTTTCTTAAGGAAAATTTAAATGTAGGACAGTATATACACTTTAATCAGATCCATGTAAATATTATTAGCATGAATCTAACTCCCTTAAATTGTTGAAAGAATGTGAATACGAGTAGGGGTATCGATGTGGGAATGAAACTAAAAGTCCCTCTATAAGCACTCTCCAAGATATGACACAACCTTAAATGTATAAGCAATCTAGAACAGGCCAGTCAACTTCCAGTTTCCACACTCTTGAATTTACAATCTTTTAATCTGTTGTTTGTAGATCCAAAGTTTTGATAGGTGCTTACCTAACATTTCATTTTAATCTCTAGAACTTATATTCTTTGAATGCAGATCTATAATCAAGAACTAAAAATCAATATATGCACCATTTAATTGACCTACTACCAAACCAAATATATCAGCTATCTTCATAGAAATGCTAAATTGTTGTTGACATGAAATGGGTTGTGTTTATTTATTACCAAAACACTCTATTTTCCAATCCAAGTGCAAAGCAGGTATTCTTCCTTTTCCTCTCCAAGATAAGTATATTGCACAGTATAGCAATCACCACTGTAAAACTTCCACTGATCACTTGATGGCATAGGAGATTTGATTTTACCATTTACTTGCCAAAATTGCACAAGCTGTGATAAATATTAGACATGGCACATGTAAGCATTTCTTTCATTTAGAGCCATCTTGACAAACTAATTGCATTATGTTTTAATTTTCAACCTCAAATTGATCTATTATTTATCTCTAAAAACAATAGATCAAGTGAAATTTAAATTATCTTTTTGTCACAAGGAAATATATCAAAACACCACCTGAATATTGCCAGTACAATCTACAAATGGTTGATTTTCGTCCCTTACTCAAGCTTCTTTGAGAAGTCCCTTGACATTAAATCCTTGTCGTTTCAACAAGGCTGCAACATTTAAATGCAAAACCACCCTTCAATAAATTGCATATATAAACCAAAATTCAAAACAAACATAAAGAGAAATCTAATGCCTCATAAAATGGTGCAGATCTGCCACTTTGCCTCTTCCATCTTCTGACAAAGTTGTCTCTGTGCTTTGAGGCCATGCATCAAAATTTGATTTAAACATAATAGTTTCAAATCCTTCCATAACACGAGTTATGTGAGCGTGTTTCAATTTTCCCTTGCTGACAATCAACGCTGAACCAAATAAACAAGAAATTGATGATTTGAATAATGTTGTGAGAACATTACAGGTTTATCCCAAAACAATTCAGATTCATGGAACAGATAATAATACAATGTTTTGAGTACATACTTCTACAGCTGAGCTTCCTGCTATTCTATCCATATGTCATATTTTAGGCACAAGCACTGAGCATAGCCCTGAAGGGTAAAACCTAGGCAAGAGAATGAACTCCGACCTACAAGCATTTTGAAAACCATGAAAACGAGCAGATCCCTAAAGGGTAAACCCTAGGCGAGAGAATGAAATCTGAGCTACAAGTAGTCTGAAAACTACAAAAACCTGTGGAAAGCCCTATGCTCCCTCTGCCACTACCTCGAGAGAAAATGAGCAAAATAACTCAGCCTTTGTTTTAGGCACAAGCACTGAGCAGAGCCCTGAAGGGTAAACCCGAGGTGAGAGAATGCACTATAGACAGTCTGAACCAGAATGAAATCTAAGCTACAAGCAGTCTAAAAACCATGAAAACCTGTGGAAAGACCTATGCTCCCTGCGTGAAACCCATGTGCATATGGCACGCATATGGCTTGTTTGCAATAAAAAATCCCCCACCATATTGGGGTATTTATATAATATATAAAATAAGTCCTTATACCCTTAGTATAAGGTCAATATGTTGTTTTGTATTTTTTTAGTCTTTTAACCCCTAATATGAACGAACATGTTATAATATTGATCCGTCAGCGATGCCCCCGTGAAGTACTACAAAACATACTCGCCTACCTATGACAAGTGTGCAATATCAAGTTTAACATCTACCCTGCTTCTCTTTGATGAATCTCTAAATTAGTATGATAAATATGTAAAAGTCACAGTTCATAGTGTTGAAGCTCTAGGTTACTAATTAAGAACATAATCATTTTTTTAATCTCAAGAGACTGGATCCATATTAAACTTCCAAAAGTAGTAACTTCCTTCATTGGGAAGTGAAGGAATGGAATAAATAATTTTATATTCTATCCTAGAAGACATTCCTTTTGAAGATCCCCTGATGGAAGGCCCAATTAAAGAGAGTTGGTTCAGAATCTGGTCAATTTTGTCTCAAGCTATAAACATTGGCTCAATTAAAGATACAATCATCTATTTTGGGGACAATATGTGTTCTACCATATTGTTTTGCTGTATAAGGGAACCAATGAAAAAACTTATGGGGAACCAAAGAAACCCTATAATAATGGGTGTACTCCATCATGTGGACCATTATTTTTTTTCATAGGAAAAAACTAAACCAGAGAAACCTTGTATTTAAAGTTTATTAAAAAGAATGGAATTTACTAACCTGTGAATGGGATTTTGACTACAAATTCAACTCCAATGCTCTAGAATTCTATGCAAGCCTCTTCAAATCCTCCAAGTTTTCTCCAATTCCCTTCTATCCATGGTAGCAATTGAAAATATATACCCATATTTTCAAACCCTTCAACCGGTATCACAATTTCAATTTGCATGGCCTAATAGATGCCCAAATATTCCTTTCAGAACCTAATTCATCCTCTCACAGCCAACCAACCACTTGCTCCTGCCAAAGGGAAATATTTGGGACCAAATATCGATTTGGCAGGGTGCTACTTGAACTGGTGCAGGGTTGCAAAATCTTCCCATCATTAATCATTAGCGCTACCTGGACTGGTTCAGGGTATGCAAGGTCCATTGTTATTAATCACTTTCCCATTTGGAGGTCGAGAATTAATCGACATGGCTAGTCCATAATGTAGGAGTATTTAGGTCTGGTTGGTTCCCATGCCCTCAATCAACATCACTTGGGTTCCATTCATCCCCAGTGCCCTTATACTTCGAATAGAGATTTATTAGAGTGGGGAAAAACTCAATTTACTGGGATCTAAAGGGCATTATACATGCTCTTAATAGAGATTTTTTTCATTTCCTCGACAGGAGTAGAGGGGGCTTACCTTCATTTGCAGGGAAATGCTTTCGGTATTGTTGAGTGACCTCTTTCCCCTATATTGTCGATGGAGCTAGTTATGTTTAGATGTATAATATAGTTTTATTACAATATTGTATAGTTTGTTACAATATAAGATATTGTTTTGTTATTATTATTATATTCGTATAATACTGTTTTGTATTATATGTATTTTTTATTATATATATATGTGTGTGTGTTAGAAAAAATGTTTTGTATTAATTTATTTTGTATGTAATATTTATAGCTTTCTAATATAAAAATTTTATATGGCAAATTAGTTTATATATTAACTATAATGAGTTTATTTATTCATATTATTTTAATATATATTTTAGTAAACAATACATAGATGGGTACAAAATGTCTATGGGTTCGATGGTCAACATAGCATGGTCAGCATGTTTTTGTTATCTACAAATGTCTTGTAGGTTATATTAATGTTAGGATTGATTTCATTATGTGAATTGATTTCATTTTGAGTGCATAATATGATGACGACAATGTTTATCACTCCCATATTATATGAGTTGATCTTCTAAGGTCTAGATTATATAAGTTTTTCTAGAACGACCTGGTGGTCCAAATAGAAAAATACCCTTTAATTAGCCAAGGTGCCAACGTCGTGTCCAGATTATCCTATAAAAACTATAATTATATGCTAAGGTCATGCAAATTAGCCTTATAATTAACATTATATGCCAAGGTTTAGTGGGTTTTTTTATATGCCAAGGTCATGTCCAAATTAACATATAGTTGGGTTGCATTAATTCAGAATTTGCAACTTGGAAGTATTTACCTTGGCCAAGCCTTGATATGCGGTCTCCAATGTATCCCATGCCTGCTTAGCAGTAATTGTTGATGCTACTCTTGGGAGTATTCTTTCATGCATGGCTTGATGTATGTAGAAGAGAGCTTTTCCGTCTTTCTTCCTCTGTTCCCTTAGGACATCTTTCTCAGCTTGTGAGAGATTATTATATGTCGCTTCATCTCCTAGTTCTGTATAACCATTTTGGACAATATCCTAAACATCTTGACCTCTAAACAAAGCCTTCATTGTTAGAGACCAATATTCAAAAAAATTTCCTGTAAAAATCGAAGTTTGTAAACTCGACATATTTGAACTGAAAGTAGAAGCCATTTTGATTTTTAACTTTCCTTAGAAACTTACTTTTTCCCCTTTAGGACAAGATTTATTTCCTAAACTAGCTTTGATACCAGATCTAGGGAAAAACAACGGCCGTGATAATTAACTTGAGTTACCGCAGAACAAAACCTTTTGTTTTCCCCTTTTCATTGTTTCCAAAATCTTGCCACTCAATTACTTGTGACAAAATTACTGGTTACGACTGAGTAACTGCAATGGACTAAGTATGACAAACTTTTCATCTCGACCCACTTTTACTTACTTTGAATTTGGCTTCAGCCCGATTTTACTGCGACATGAATTAGGTTGCGACCAACTCATGTGCGACCAAGTTTTCACATCGACACAACAACTTTATATTTCCTAGTCTAAGGACTTAGGAATATAAAAAACACTTTTCACTATGGTAACCTATAATTAACTGTGACACAACTATATTGCGACTTACTCACAATATCATATAAGATAATAATAAACAAAATTTGTGTCAAACCTCTATGCGTAAAAACTAGAACTTTTACACAGTAAAATAATTATGGATTCTTTGTGGCTTTCACTCACAGTAAATGTAGAAAACATTCACTCAGATAAATATGGAGAATATATGCGGCTAAATAAAACTTGCATTAAACAAGAAACTTAAGGATTTATATTTCTTGTGACGGCATAAAAAAACTTACAGCCATAAATACATACTTGATATTTACCAAGATGTTTCACCTGTTACAGAGCTTGGCTCTTCCACACTTACAAAACACAGAATCTTGAGATTCAAACTCTTTACTGAGTTTTTCTTCTTCTTCTTCAAACTTCTCTTCTCTGATATATTCTTCTTGCTTATCTATTTCATATTTACAATCTCCTTCATATAGGAAACTTCTACCAACTTAAAAATGCTTCTCTATGACGCTGTCAACTTAACAATAAAGCCTGTAATTACTCTCTACCTAGAAACTTAGATTCAACAACTAAATTCCACTATCTTTTATACGACTGATCTGAACTCTTTATCCTGTCAGACTCTATGATAGTTTTTGACCTACTACAGACTCTGACAGAGTCGACTGGTGTGATTATGGATCAGCGAGTAATTAATATTTCCAACAACAACTTTCCCAACAATTTCCATATTATTATTTGTGGGAAGGTCGTTCAACCCTAGAAAACTGTAGATGCAGTCCAGAATCATAAAGTTATGTTCTACAAACCTAAAAAAGTCTCTCACTAGGTTTACATGAACACGCACATAGGTCTCATTGAGAACGTGTGCTAGTTGAATGTCCATATCTTTAATTACCATCACAAGAACCAATTAATTTCTCCCTTCTAGAGTGTACTTCAAGAAAACAACATACAGAGAGGTGTCATCGTTCTTCTTGAAGTCAATTACATACATCCCACTCACAATAAGTAGGATTTGAAGAGAACCGATGATTTTGGGTGCTTAGAAAATAAATTGCAAGAGATGCAAAGCGATTTTTGGAAATAGAATTGTAATTTAATAGGATATCAATTAAGTCCTTCTAAATTATCAAGTACTGGTGTAACAAATGATTAAAATGATGAGCAAGACATGAAGCCATCTTTTTCCAAAAAGAGGCACAAATCTTTTGAGGGTGATGAGAAGATAGTTAATAAAGAGGACAAAATCCCAAAAATGAGCAGCCCGATAATTCTACATAGTGATTTTGTTGAACCTTCAAAACTACATATGTTGATGGAGGAGAATGATGAGTATAACTGGATGCTTACAACAAAAATAGAGGAAATTTTACTTGGTTTCTGTCTCCTTGTGGGCGTGCAGACGAGAGCCTCAGTGATTGGAGTAGTTCTTCCAACTGAAGAAACACTGATTAGAAAATCTTCATGTAAAGAAGTGTGGTGCGCTCATTGTGTGAAGCTAAAGAGTATATAGGGGTTGGGGCATTGTACAAAGCTCCGGGTGTTGTATGTTCATTGGTGCTCTGAGTCAGAAGAGCTGCGTATGGACCTTTTGAACAAGCAAACCTCCAGAACACGTAACAAAAACAAGAAACAACAACAACCGAGCACATGGTGCCATAGAAAATAAATTACACGTCGCAAAATATGATTAGGTAGAGGGACGCCGAAGATTAACAGAATTGAAAACTATGCCCATAAACAAGACCTCAAAGAAAATTCCTACGACGTAAAAATATGATAAAAATCACATTACAAGGATAGATATATACTTTCCTTTCTCAAAACCTTGTATAATATCTAGCTAGAGTGCATATTCAAATGATAATTAACTAAGACATCAATAAAAACATATTAAAATAAATGAAATATATACAATAATAAATGCATAATAAAAAATTAAAACAAATCATAGTAAAATGCAATTAAAAAAAATATTATAAATAATAAAGATTAAAACATTTAACAAAATAAATATACTTAATAACTTATTGAAATGTTTGAGTTTAAATTGAATTTTACATAAAGGAAATATATAATTCATATAAAATATAAATTTTATTATAATTTAAATACATATTTATAATAAATATTTAATTATAAAATTATTTTTTTCATTAAAATAATCACTAAAGCGAATACAATATTAAGTTCAGGTAAATTCTTATAATATATTGTAATATGATTTGGTAAAAAATGTAACAATAAATAGCCTAACATTTTTTTTAATCATTCCTTTTCCTTAACGAACTTCTTAAATTCTAATATTGGAAGATAAATCAATATCTTTATGAAATTCTGGAAAAGAAGTTTATAATTACATTGTGTATAATATATATATATATATATATAAATATATAAAAGCCATATTAATACTTAATTAACATAAGATTTTTAAATATGATTTAAAAAAAAATTATTGCTAAAATATGTTATTGATATATAATTTTTCAATTTAATTTTAACAACCATAACAAAAAAACTTAAATCTGATATGATGGTAGAAATAAAATAAAAAAATCATAAAGGTTTAATGGAGTGTTGCAAAATTTGAGTAAAGCTTACCATCTTAGTATCAATCAAGCAAAAAAAAGTGGAAACCTTCTATTTGGTTTTAGCAATTTTTTTTGGGCATCTCTTTTCATTTTTAATTAGTGTGATTCTTTTTTGTGGAGTTAGTATCTTTTTTTCCTTTGGTTATTAGGGACCTTGGTTACCCAAATTGAGTTTTTTTCCCTTTTATGGTAAGTGATCTCTTACATAGGTGTTGTGGGCATCTAATATTAACATATCCTTTGCAATCTTTCCCTTTTGGTGGTTTTTTAATGCGTTGACGTTTAACTTTTTTTTATGCATGACATTTGTAGGTTGTTCCCCTAATAACGACACACTAGTTCCACATAACATTGTTTCCTGGGCTCACCCCAATACTTGTCAAATCAGTCATTTATATATGTTTCTTCTCCTCAAAGTTGGTGTAACACCCCGGTTTTGACCTCGATGCATTAAATATACATGATACATTTATTGTAAATAATCATGGTGTGGGGCTAAAGGCAAAGGCCCCACCATCGATTTGGTGATGTTATATTTCGGATTGGAATTGTCACCGATGGTATATCGGGACATACGGTATACAAATTAATTTATGAAATCATGTAACTACACATTTTAATTAAATAACCCCAACTAGCTATGTTCACTGCAACCATATTGAAAAGGGCATGATTTCCTAAGGCTAAAGGGGGGATTGCTAAACCTGGACCCCACGGGAAAAGCCATGTGTCAAACCTTAACCCCTATTTTAGTTCAGGCAGTTAATGTTGGGTAGGGGTGGGTGTAAGGCTTTCCCCCACGCGCCTCCACCAGCTGGTTCAGTCACGCATGGGCTGGGAGTGGTTTCCTCACGTACCGTTTGGGATGCTGACCGTCTTTCCACTCTCTCAGATCGTGGGATGTTCATTTTCCTCATTTAGAGCATAGATAAAAGGTATTACAATCCATTGTGTGGGGGTTCATCCTTCCCTCCATCACACCGATTGCCGGTCTATGGTTATGTTCTTCCTTCCATTCATGCAGAGAATCGATTTTTCCTTGGTATGGTCGGACTGTGTATTGCCCCATCCTTCCTTTGGAGATTTTGGTTGTGTTTTCCTCATTGATCCCTAGTTGTAGTCTCCTCCATGTCTCGATTGACTGTGTTTTCCCTTTTTATGGTGGTATCGGCTGTAGATTGCTGTGAGTACCTACATTTTTGGTCAACTGCATTTTCCCTTGCGATTTGGGCTGTTGTAGGTTGATTTGGAATCGTTTTGGCCACGATAGGGCCAAGAACGATTCAGGGAGTTGTTCTTTCCCTGTTCAAGCTTTAATAGCTGGGTTACTGCATGCACGCAGTGGTTTTGTCCTCGGACTGCATTACAGTGGTGAATGAGGGCCTGATTTGCTTGATAAACTTGGTGGTTTGGGAACCACACAGATAGAGCTAGTGGTTGGTTTTCTTCTCCATAACCCGTGAATAGCACTAGAAGGGAGATCAGGGCCTGAGGGACTGCGTTGCAAAGAAAGGGCTGATTTCCTTGTGTTGGGTGTGTGTGGGTGTCCTAGAAGTCAGGCTAGTTCTGGTGTAGGTGTCCATATCTCTTCAATGAGCTCACAAGCTTAGCATTTAGCCTTTCCCAGCTCCTGGATGGCCTGATAAACCGAACTTTGTTGGCTTGGCTAATCCGTTGTTCGTCTGATAAACCCAACTGTGTTGGATTGGCTGAACTGTGTATCCTTGTTGTGTTGTCATCCTTAGTTATGTGTAAGCTTGCTAGTTCCTTATTCCTTGGGGAATCATACCCGGCTCGGGGGTGGCAGTATTGCTGAGAGATTAAAGCGCACGCGGGCCTATGGTTGGGTGGAACGTTGTAGCGACGTAGCTGGTTGTGGAACAAGTTTCTTATAAGATAAGTATTCTTGCCTAACTTGTGTATGAATTCATATTTACCATTGATAAATGATGATGTACATGTTGAATGCTGATTGATATGTTTTGCTTCCATTGTGTATATTAATGATTATGCTTTGTAGTATGTTTTATGTTTTTAAGTATCTTGCTTCAGCATTATATGTATGTATGTTCATGTTCATGGGGATAGATGCCTAGATGATTTGGTGTATCATAGCGTCCTCTTCATCGGTCGGAGGGTCAGGGATGTTATAGTGTGGTATCAGAGCCAAGGTTGCAACATGGGCCTAAATGGGCCATGAAAGATGCAGTGATAGAGCCCTGGTTACAGTATGGGCCTGAATGGGCCATGAAAGATCTATTCACAGAGGCAGGTTTCCTACTTCCCAGAAGAAACCAGGGGAAATGGGTGAATGACAGGAAAATTTAGAAATTTTCTAAGTGCCAGAATTGTCAGCTCATCGAAAAACTTAGCGAGAAGTTCTTCTGAAGCAGCGGATCATTTGGTTGGAAGCTCACCCGATGGACAGTAATTGGATGAAAGTTGTAGAAATATTTGTGTTCGTCGGACATTGGCTCATTGAAGGACTAAGTGGGAAGGTCCTCCAACACAATGGAATGTTAGTCCAAAGCTCACTTGTAATGGAGAGGAAATTTCAAAAATTTTACGAAGTAGTGAAATCATCGGCGATCGGCGATGATTAGTTGATCGCATCGCCGATGCTTAGATGATTACGTTACCAATGCGGTGAAAAGTTCGGTGACTACATCGAAAGAGATTAGCTGATTTTGCGACACCGTTGCGGCTAGCTTGAGGACTATCCTTCCGATGGATAGAGTCCCCTACTATCGATAATAGTGGTTGGGATTGCCGATGAATAGTTGTTGGGATCACTGAGGATTAGTGAAGTGGATCGGAAATCATTAGATGAAGGAAGAGCCGATGCAAGGGAGAAATTTTCAAAATTTTTCAAAGTGTTCATCAGCCATTGGAAAATGTTAGTAATATTGGTCGCCGATGAACATTGGAAGGAATTAGTGGTTCATGCGCCACCGTTGTGGAATTCTAGAGAACTAATCTTCCGATGGATAAAGGTTCCGATTTCCGATGCCATAATAGTTGTGCTTCAGATCACCGATTGAAAATGATTAGTGGATGAGACCGCCGATTGGAAAAGGTTCAACGATGATGAACCACCGTTGCGGCCGCCTAAGAGACTACCCGTCCAATGAAATAATGGATCTGATCACCGACGGATAGAGGATGAAGCTGCAGATGGGGTAAAAGGTCTGTGGAGACTGCAGTGGGAGTACCACCCGTAGTTGCAGCTTCCTAGTTAGCTATTCACCCAACGAGAAGTGCATTCGAGCGCCGATGCTGCAGAGACTAGTCGCTCCGACCGTCGACAAAGTTGTGAAGCCCAAAAACCCTAGAAGGTTTATTGGTCGTCGTTGCGGAAGCCGAGATGACTAGCCACCCGATGCATAGAGCACTCAACCGCCGATGCAGCAGTTAGTCAATTTTCTTGCCGATGCGATAGGAATTAATGGTCCCAATCGTCGATGAAGTTCAGAGTGATAGATCACTACGGACCTGATATGACAGAGGAAATTAGGGAATTGGATCGCCGATAAAACTCAGAGTATTAGACCACTATAGGCCCGATACAGTGGATAAAATTAGACATTTTAGCTGCCGAAATGCCGGAAGGTTAGTAAGAAAGGGACCCGATGAATAGTCCTTGGCATCATCGATGTAGATCGAAAGTTTAGACGATTCGCTCGTCGAAATGTCCGAACGTTAGTGGGGAAGAGACCCGATGAGGAGAAGGAAATTTTGGGTTTTTCAAAGTGGAATTTTTCGCAGCAAATTCAAACTATTTCAGCAGATTTCAATAGGCTGTCAGTGGATTATAGGGCTGAATAAGAGAGAGAGAAAATTTTATGTTTTAGCAAAATTTTTGTTTTATGAATTTCCAGAAGAGAAAGGTAAGTAGTTCTAAATTATATTAATGATATGCAACTAACAGTTTGCTACTAACACATTTGCAGAATTATAGACACCTACGAGAGCAGTATTCCGGGTAGAACAGTGTGGTAAAGCAAGAGGTGGTTCAGTCATGAGAACCCATGATGTGTATGATGCTCGGGATTCCTACGAGCATGCAGGAGATGCCATGGGATAAAATGTCCATAATGGAAATGATGACATAGAGTCTAATGGAAGGATATTCCAAGAGACACCGTCAGATGTTGTAGCCACCATGAGAAGCTTGATTAAAGCCTAGGAAGAACAACATCAGTTGAATGCTGCCATGTTGCAGAGTTTGACAGATTTGCAGAGGAAGATAGACTCGGGATGAGGTACAACAAGACCGGAAGGTGGTAAGAGTAGTACTAGGAGAAGGAGAGGGACTTCTAGTGGATCATCTGAATCTAAAGAATCCAGTGGAGATACAATCTCATCTTTCCATAAAAGGAAAAGGAGAATACACCATAGGGATCACTCTCGGGATGAATTTAAGAAAGCTAAACCTCCTACATTTGATGTTGAGGTAAAGACTAGACAAGAGGTTGAAGCTTGGCTTCTTGGGATAAATAAGTACTTTCAAGTGCAGGATTATTCAGGAAACATGAAGGTAAGAGTTGCCATATTCAATCTGAATGGAAGAGTGTCCATTTGGTGGGAACACTTCAAGCAAGTAAAGAAGATTAGTGAAAGGAGACTGAAGTGGAAATAGTTCAAGAAGTATTTCAGGCAGAAATACCTCTCTAATAGGTATTATGATGACAAGATTAAGGAGTTCCATGAGATGAGATTGGGACAACAGACTATGGATGAATATGCAAATAAGTTCTTGGAATTGTTGAGGTATGTCTGGTACACCAGAGATGAAAAAGTAAAGGTCCAACAGTTTCTAAGTGGATTGCCTCAGTCTTACAAAGATAGAATTGAGTTTTACGAACCTAGAACTCTTGAAGAAGCCATAAGGAAGGCTAAGTATTGCTATGAGCAAAGCAAAGGTAAACCTAATTACCATAAGGCATGGAAGGACAGGAAGAATGAGAAATTTGACCAAAGAAGGAAATGTTTCAAACCTTCTAGATTCAGGAATCAGCAGAAGCAGCCATCCCAAGCTCCGAGTAATCCAGTTGGAGTGACAGGTGGAAATCCTAAAGATCCACAACAGAATAAAGGCCGATTCAAATGTTGGAAATGTGAAGGAACCCACTTGCGTATATATTGTCCACTCAAGAATGAAGTGCAAGAACAACTTATAACATTTAGGAAGCAGAAATAGTGGGTCAAGTAGAAAGGGCAGTCCCTAGAATTTATGCAGCACTGGAGGACCGCCAAAAAGATCACCAGTCAACTGTGGTTGAAGTTGCAGGTAAGATTGTGGAACAATTTGTTTCTATTTTGATTGACCCTGGTTCTACTCATAGTTACATCACTCCCAGAGTACTGGAGATTTGTGCTTTTAAGAAGGTAAAGCATAGGAAATATTAGTTAGTTCAGCTAGCCACTGGGACCAAGAGAAAAGTCAGTGAAGTGGTAGAGAAATGTCTAGTGGTCATGAATGGATTGACCACTTGTGTCGATATGAATGTTCTACCGCTTGGATCCTATGATGTTCTCATCGAAATGGATTGGTTAGAATCTCACAAAGTAAAGCTTCACTATTATAACAAGACTTTTGAATGCATGGATGAATAAGGAAACCCAGTAGTTGTGAAAGGTATTCCAAAGGTAATTTCAGTAAGATAGGTTTTAGTAATGCAGTTGAAGAAGTTCTGTAGGAAAGGTTGCCAGTTGTATGAAGCTCATATTCTGGAACCAATAGGAGATGAAACTCCTAGGTTGGAGGACTATTAGGTGTTACAGGAATTCAAGGATGTATTTCCTGATGAGATTCCAGGGCTTCTTCCAAAGAGGCACATTGATTTCACAATTGAACTTGTGCCAGGAGTAGCACCAGTGTCCAAGACACCCTATAGGATGAGTACACCGAAGATGCAACTGCAAGAGTTGTTAGAAAAGAAGTATATTTGACCGAGTGTGTCTCCTTAGGGAGCACCAGTTCTATTTGTAAAGAAGAAAGATGGTAGGGTGATTCCATGAAGATGGGTAACACTTTTTGGCCAAATTTGGCGATGAAAACCTGAATTTTTACTCATGTGCTAGATAGAAGCCCTCAAAACACATATATGCCATGTGAATTTTGACTTGCAGTAAAAAAACAAATTGTAGAATATTATGTTGGCTT